>JAVXUL010146511.1:0-14441 GCA_035590515.1 Trichilia minutiflora
ACCGAATCCCATTCGTTCGAACGAACCTGGCATTCGTTCGACCGAATGCCTTCCACCTTGAGTTTTCTCATACAATCGAGTTCCCGATCAAATCCCAACATCCATTCTCAATCCCCCATCATTCTAACTCTTCCAAAATCTCAATTCAACCCCTGAAATATCAAAATCCTCATAGAACTCGAGCGTACATTACTTAAAAAGACGAAAATGCCCTTATTCAAAAACATGGGTGTAATACATTAACCACAAGCCATTTAGTTTTATTGTAAAATAGGATATAATTAAAGTAATTTTTAAACACCAGTCTCAATTAATGGAAAATTAACTTCAAACTATTAATATGCATGAGGTCTAAATTAAGGTGTCGGTTTCTATTTTTAACCGTTTTTCTATCTATTTTTTTTTATTTTATACTAAACCTCATTTTTGTGTCAACTATTTATCAATGATACTCGAATATATATTTTACAAAAATGATAAAAATGCCTTTATATACTAAATTTATCAAAATACCCTTACTATAGAAATGGAATATTTCACTATCTCTCTTCTCTTCATATTCATTTGTCAATATTTTCGGTCAAAGTTTTATTCTCAAATTTTATAATAAATCTCTTTTATTTTTATTATAATTTAGATTAATAAATGTTGACTTACAAATTAAAAACTATATATTTAGATTTTATATAAAATTATAATTTTCTTATTAATTTTTCATACTTATTTTCATAAGTTATTGGTGTTTAATTTTGGTTAATTAAAGCTTATTATAGTTGGGTCTCTTTTGCCTTAACAAGTAGATATATAAAAATAATATCATTAATTCTATACATCCTAAATTCTCATCTCAAATGACATAATATTTATTTATTGTTTAATTAAAATGTATAATAAATAAATTTCAAATTATAAAAATTTGAAATTTAATTAATGAATATCATTATAGTTGCTATATTATTTGGATGAAAATTTATTAGGATTAAGGTCTGAGATGTAAAGCATTACTTAAATAATATTGTAAAATTTCTCTTAAAATTTATTTTAATATTAAAAGAATTGCATTTTGAAACTGGAGGGTGTTGATGAACTATTAGGCCAAACTGAAGGGGAATAGTAAGGGTAAAAAGGGTGAAAATAATTAATTCCGTCCACTGTTTTTGACTTCGGCTGTTGAGTGGGCCATAAATGTTTTTTTCCTTTTCCGGATATTTAATGAAATAATTATTAACACATATATTGAACATTGAAAAACACATAAATTTAATAACATAAATATTATATTCGTTTGTTGACATTTTCTCTATATAAAATTTGGTCTAAAAGCATTTTGAAATCTCCTGATTATTTTACATTTTATATTGTTTTTACCTTATAGTAAATTGCTCTAAAATTGTTCAAGAGTTCTATATTTAAAAGTACATATTGTCATTATCATAAAAGCTAAGTGAGTCTATTCCTAAACTTAAATTCCCATAAAATAGAATTTATTCTTAAAATTAATACTTTCATCGTATTTTAACTTATTCATACAAATAAGTATCAGAAATTTAGTTACTCTCTCCAGTGTTAACGCTTGACTAATGACACTAAATTCTGTTATCTTATTAAGTCATCCAAGTCAAACTAAACCTGGAGCTGCAACTCAATTGTTGCCTTAATTTGCAATATAAGGTTAGAAAGGAATTAAATTAAGGTTATGTTTGGTATTAAGATATCGTGTTTTTAAAATAACAGTTATTATAAAATAAAAATATTAGAGGTCAAATTTTAATTCAAAAAATAAGTAGATTTTATTAAATACATTTTTACTTTACTTTTAAAATACAATTAAAACATCACAATTCCAAACGAAGTCTAAATATATGTTTAAATTATATACTTTAAAATATATAATAATTATAGTATTTCGAAAATATTTGCTTTATCTTTATTTAGCACTAATGGTTAGCACTCACCCACACATTTATACTTGATAGTAATTTCATTCCATAATAGCTTTGATAGATAAATGTGTGGATTAATATACTCACATCGAACTTAGTAATTAATACCAATAACATATACGCATAACTATTTTCAAAAGCAAATTCTAAACATAATAACTTAAATTATAAATTTGCCAAATATATATATATATATATATATATATATATAAACATCAATATTGAAGCAAATCAAACAAATTATTAAGGATGCATAACGGGTTATAAGAAGAATGCATAAATCGTGCCTATTATATTTGTTTTATGTTAGACTCTTTCGTGTTACATAAATATCTTTTCTATAAATAATTTAAAGTGTTAAAACACAAGTTAAATATATAATCTACAAACAGTTTTATATTTTTCAACTTTATCCTTGAAAATTCTATTATTCTTTTGTTTTTATTCTTCAAAATCTTCAGTCTGTTTTTGAAAATAAATTCATTGAACACGAGAAGGACAAATCCACTAGATGTCACCAGGAGTTTCCTCCATCAACAGGATTAAAACTTCAAAACAAGAGGAAAAAAAAGACAAAAATAAATGAATAAAACCCTAATTTTCGATTTTTATTAATGGAATTCATCCATTGATCGTACGAAGCTAAAAGAATGGCAGCTCCTATCATCTCTGTCTTTGGCCAAGCTAACAAACATGAAAAGCAGTGTGTGTATTGTGTCGCCGTGATGTGATCATTGACAGTGTGCCACATGAATTAGTTCGAAATAGTCAAGAGATGCCTTTACAGTAATTCAATCTTGCTGTTCTGAAAATTTTCAGTTTTAGTATCAGAAAATTTTCAGTAGTGATTCTAAAATAAAAATTTTAAATATTAAATAATTATATATATATATATATAATTATTTAATATTTAAAATTAATATATATATAAAATTAAAAATTAATGTTGTTAAATATTTTTCTTAAATTTACTTTTAGAAAATGATATATCAGAATTTTAAATAAAAATTTAATGTGAACATGTGGGATTAACTCTAAATATTTTATCTATTATATGTCAAAAAAATTCTAGTTAAAATAATTATTGGTCACAGTAGTACTATAACTATGACTTTATTACGACAATTAATAATGAATTATGGATGTATATACTGTTATAAGCTTCTCGTTGTTTTTCTTCATTGATCATTATTTATATCTTTCAATTGCCTATTCTATTAATTACGCAAGAGCTGGAAGGGAGAAAGAGAGAGATGTACCTTCCAATCCCAAAAGTCTTGATCAATTGCAGTACTATAAAGACTAAAAGCTTCAGCATTACTTTAAAGTTTTGTTCATTTCCATTCTGGATATATAGCACGATTGGAATTCGAACCATATCTGAACTCACCTTTCTACCGTTACTTAGGGAATCTTGTTTAATATTTTTCTTATGCACAATTTTTAGTCAATAATTACTGTAAGACTGAAAATTTTAATGACTAAGTTTGATGTGAGTATATTAATCCACTGATCTCTTGTTTTTTTTTGTGTTAAAAGAACAAAACAACTAGGTTATTTTTAAGAACTTGCTTGAGCTATTTTAAAAATTAAAATTATGTTATTTTTAATCATAACTTTTGTATAATAAAATTAGAAATTGTCAATCAACTATAATTATTAATAAAGCCAACCACCTCTTAGCTTAGGTCTTTATAGGTGTTAGGTTCGAATTTTGGTTTTGCCAAGATTTCCAACCA
Organism: Trichilia minutiflora; assembly: GCA_035590515.1. Taxonomy (NCBI): domain Eukaryota; kingdom Viridiplantae; phylum Streptophyta; class Magnoliopsida; order Sapindales; family Meliaceae; genus Trichilia; species Trichilia minutiflora. The sequence goes on from JAVXUL010146511.1 coordinate 3,683, forward strand.
CATTTAAGGTCTGATATATGCTTTTTACATTCCTCCTATATACACTACGAGAACTTCCACCTCTTGATTATTTGTGAGAGTTTGATTTAAGTGACACTTTCACGTCTCGATTATTTGGGAAAGCCTATACATACTGCTGTGAGAGTCTCTATCTCTTGGTTAATTGAAAGAGTTTGGTTACTATAGTGATGCCTCCACCTCCCAATTGTTTATGAGAGCTTGATCCATTTTATAGTGACGCTTTAATACGAGTTGTACTATATATAATGTCTACAAGTCCTGATTTCTATATGATGTAATCTTATCTTTAATTTAGTTGTAATATATTAGTACAATTCAAAAAAACAGAACAAGTATAATTAATAATATAAATGGTTCCGAACCTCCACATTTTAAACTCAGATTTTTTTTTAACAACATGCTATCAATCTATTGATGCGGGTTATCGGCTAAACTATGATTCAATAAGTTAGTATCAGAAAAAGAGAGGATATAAATATGTTATAATATTAATAAATTAATAGTTTTAGTACATTTCTCTAGAACTCTTTTGATTGTAGCCCTTTGCATATGTTTTATCCAATAAATAATCATTTTTTGGATTTTTTAATTAATTAACTTCGTGTGGACTCAATCTTTGTAACTGTTTGTGAATGATTTTTTTTTTTTTATCTCTTTGACATGATAATTCATATGATTTCTTATCAGTCAATCAATTAAAGGTGATGCATAGGATTAATGAAATCGTTTTGATTGACATTAATCAACAGTATTAACAACTTTTCAAACACATAATACACTCAATTCTTAATGTACCTTTTCTAATACCATTATTTGAAAAAGATTTGTTAGTGCCTATTGCATTCATGTTGTCCTGATAAACATAATTATAATTGCTATGAATACAAATTGTAGATACAAATATTTTATACAAAATAATGTAATGGTACTAAATAATTGTCATATATCCTGTATTTTTATGAGAATAAGTAAAAATTTATAAAAATAAAAAATAATTTATATAAAACATACAACAATAATATAATTTTTTACATTAATTTATATAAAAAGTGTTCATATAAGACTTTGTATCCATTATATTTTGAAGGCTAATATATATATTTTTCTTAAATTCAGCTCTTTTCTTGTGTAACTTAAGAGACCCTAATTTATGAAAAAAACACCATTTTAAAAATATATATTTATATATATTATAATTTTAAACTTTATTTTTATTACAAATAACGTTATTTTTATTTAATAGTTTATCGCTTACTTATAATTAAGAATAATTTAAATTAGTATATATTATTTTAATTTTGCCATCTTTACTCAAATAACTACCTTAGTTGTTTTCCCCAAAAAAATATCACATTTTTTATTTCTTCTACACTTTTAATAAAGTTTTTGATAGTCCTTTTCAACAATTTATATATATAAATTTTTGCTTTAAAAAAATAATTAAATAAAAATGATAATGTAAGTACTCTTAGAAAACTATTAAAATTAACATAAACATAGTATATATATAGCTAGCTAGGTAGGTTGTGTATAATATATAAAATACATCAATTAATATATGTAGATGATATATGAAAAAGATTATTATAAATTAAATACAAATTAAAAGGCGTCTCTTCTATGGTGCTTAAGTTGAAAAAGCAATTAAAGGCTGGAACGAAAATTTGACCACCACATGAAATTAATTATCATATATCATTTGGCATTAATTGCTTCATATTCTCACACATTTACAATATAAAAATATTTCTATATGCAGAAAGAGAGCTCATTTGAAATAATGTTTGTGTTGTGTGTCCAGTTTTTCTTTTGATCTTCCATTATCAACCAATTGAAGAACAGCCATTGTACATTATATTTTTTTATTATTACTGAATTAAATGATGAATAAAGTTGAAATTTCTCACATCAAAATCTTTTATTGAATAAATTCTACAATTTTTTTTACACATTCATGTACTAGCTACAGTAATTGAAAGTGAGACTTTTATAGAATCATGTAAATAATTAGCCCACAACCAAAAGTAACTGGAATTATAAAGAATGATGTAATGGATGGAATCTGATGCAAGTAGTCACGATTAATGAACATTGATTTTCACGATATTAAACTTTAAGTACCAACATGTTGTACTATAAATGATGAAAAAAAATGTTGAGGCACATAGTAACATTGTGAGCTGCAAACAACTTCCACTTGCACTTGAATCATTTGCAAAAAAAATTTACCAGACACATTATAAATGACGGCTATTGTTTGTGTGATACATACACTATATACACACTTTTCTCGTGTCTTATTTTGATTGTTTAATAGTTATTTGTATTTTATATTGTTACTGATATTGAATTTTAGGGCGAAATGGGATGAAGATACTTATTAAAAAAACAGAAAACGAAATTGTCATCGCACCTGACAAATTTATTTTCTTTCGTCTGATGATAATATATCTTTAATTTAACATTGATTAGGGTTTTTCAGTCTGTGATTGAATAAATAGTCTTTGAAAAAAAAAACATTGTGTTAGATATAATCTATAAAAAAATTTAACAAAATTAATTTTTTATTTTTCAATCAATAGATCTAATTATTCATCAAATTTGTCGTTTAAATGATTGAAAATTTTAAATTTCAATCCAATCAATAATTAATTACAACAATTACAAGTTGAATTCAATCCGATTCAATAGTGTAAATCACAACAACAATTAAATTTTAATATGGATTCTATTTTAAATAACCAAGGTTATGATATTTCTAATATATATATATATATATAATGTGGTTAAATAAAATAACAGTTTACAATAAAATACTAAGTTCAACAGTCGAGACACTCAATTGTAAGAAATGGGTTTACACCTTGTTTGAATATCAGGACTTGTCTTAAATCAACGGATCAGGTGCCCCCTTGATCACAAAAGAACAAAGGATATGAGCAAATGGTTGTTATGCACCGATACTTCTGATGCGTAGACAGCTGAATTGCCATTGGCAGACTCGGTCAGTCTCACCCAAAACAAATGCTGACAAAATATTTTGAATAAAATTTATTTATTAGACAGACATTATACTAATAATGTTACATATAAATTAATCTTAACGTTTTACTTGCTATATATAATCTACGTGGCATGATATTTATGTATTAAATACTATAACATGAGCAACTTTTTACAATAACCCATAAATATTATTAAGCATATAATATATATTCATATAAATTAATGAGGTAATGTTATATGTTATCATATGTTTTATATAATTACTGTTTTACTTTTATAAAAGTATAGGATACACCACAATGCTTTAACAGTAACACATCCTTTTGTATGAATAAGTTATATACACAGAAGGTACATAACCTAATAAGTAAATAATATTAAATTATAAGTAAATAATGCAAATAATTTTATTGATTAACATTTTATTTAGTATTATAATGTGGTGAATTTTAAACCACAGTTATAGTGATATAAAAATTATAGATTTTAAAAATTAATATAAAAATGTGTAGATATCATTAGAAATTGATATTATCAGATATTATCTAATTTTTACTTTCAAAGTGTGCAGTAAAATCACTACTAACCAAACCTAAATTTCCTTAAGAATTATTTCTTTTTTGTATCCGTGTTGATTAAGACTAAATGATTCAGTTTAATTTGTGGTTTTGCATAGAATTGGCTGACGTAGAGAGTCATGTGTATGTCAAGCTAACAAGAATATCTGGTCAAAAAATGAGCAAAAGGAAAGTTATTCTCTTATCGACGAGATTTATAAGATTATTCTTCAATATTATATATTAAAGTATATCATCGTTATAAATTTGATTAATCTTTAGTTTCCTTATGTTTTCTTTCCATACCTTAGTTCTGTTTACTTTATACTCACTTGTAATGAGTATTAAGTTTCTATTTTAAAAATTAAGTCTCCGTTTATTTTTAATAGTTCATTCAAGTGATTTCTAGTAATTTATGCGGTTTTGTTTTTTAATTGCTTATTTATGTTTGATATTTTTTATTTTTAAAATATCATAAAAATATCACAATTTCAAATAAAGAAAGCTGTTTATATCCTTTCTTAATTTTTTTAAATTAAATTTTGTAATGGAATTTTTCTCATTCTGTTACATTTTGGTTAAAAAAAGAAAGCAGGTGGTTTTGCAAGGCGTCTTCAATCAAGTCATAACTTCATTGTGAAGACATACTTTTAAAAGAGACACTTATTCTTAGTCATTGTAGCCAAGCATTAAAAAATGGGCCCTTCTATAATTGCATCGACAGAAAATGGCTACAATGTCAGGGCAAAGCAAAAAAAACTTTATGGGCAATCTAATCAAACATTAATGAAAGAAAAGAATTGTGGTAAATTTAGTGTAATCTCAATAGACCAAGCCATATGTGTTTTTTTCATCAATTCATGATCAACAAGGTGAGACATACATCATCCCAACATGGACCTAGTTGACAATTTAGTTGTATCAAAACCACATCAATAATGGAAAGAAAATCAAGAAAAGCATCAACTTTGAAGATGAACCAAATTGGCATTGTTGGGTGCATGTTATCTAGTTTATGCACAAGCACAACCCATGCTAATCAAGTGGTCTTGTCACAATTACAAGCGTGAAGTTGGACAAAATTTTCTTGCTTTGGCTCAGTTTAATTTGTCATTAGCCAACAACTATTCTACAATTTCCATCTTCTTTTGTTGGACATCTTTTTCTCCTTTCAACTGAAAATGTGTGTAACCCTAAGCTAATCATAAGTTCATTGGATTTTTTTTTTTAAAATAGCATGCATAAAATCAAAAGAAAGACGTGGCCTTTCTTCTACAACACAAACTAGCTTAGTCAAAATTGAAACCTATCTATACAAGTGCCTGGTAATAAAAACAAGAAATTGTAGTGGATGAGATGAATCCAAGTGGGAGAGAAGCTGTGGGTGTGTATTTATTACTGGAAAATTACCAGAATTAGCACCTGCTGAGTAAAATTATTGTCATCCAATTCATCTTACTTGACGCTTTTTATGGAAATTGGTTCATACCCTAAGGACTCAATCCATATGATTCTAGGGGAAAGGAAAGGTGAACAGTACCCGGAAAGGAACAGTGCCATAAGTATCGTATGCGTGTATGCTTTGAATGATATGATTTCAACCACAGATTGGTGTTTTTGGCAGAGATAAAGTCTCAACTTGGCGAGGAAATTGAAAGCACTCGAGCTAATAAGCAAAGACTTATAGGGTTTTTTCTTTGTGTTATGCGCTCTTCATTATCAACCCACTTCCAAATTTTGGTGCAAATTCACCATCCTATTGTGTCATAGTTATCTCTTATTTGAAAGCAACCCCAGAACAAATCAGCTTTCTATTTCATGTGGTCCTCCTCCTAGCTAGCTAATAATAATAAAGCCAGTCTAAAGAGGACAAACTCATCAGCTAGCTATAGACAGAGAAAGAGAGAGAGAAAGAGATGGAAACAATTTTGGATAAGTGGAAAGGACGGCATATATAAATGGAAATGGACATCAGAAAGACGGCAAAAATAGTAATCTTGCAGAATAAAGGTAAGGGGTTTCAACAGTGATAAGACTACAATTACCGTTTCAACATACAATCTGAGTTGGGTATTTTGGAACTGGTCTTTGGACATAGCAACGGAGCTTACATTTCACAAACCACAAGCAACTTTATCTTGGCTATGTTAATTTCTGTGTAAGAAAAGAGAAAGAGGGAAATTGCTTACTTCCAGCAACAGCAACAGAAAAAAGCTAAACCGATAAGCACGCGAGGTTTGAACCCAACCCAACAACATTCTCGTCTCACTTGGATTTGATAGAGAGATATAGATAGAAAGATGATGTTTTCTCTTTTTGGTGAAAGCGACATGGCGAAGCCAAAGGAAGTCACTGAGTCAAAGGGGAGCATTTTCTAGCTACTCGATTTGTCAGGCCCTTCACATTATTTTACGATGCTAGCTATAGTTTCAATGAAATTACAAATATATATATATTTTTTTTTTTATTTTTAGGGTTTGAGATATATTGCCACCTGTCAATGTAAATTACAAATTATGAGTTTGTTGTGTTAGATGGATGTATCTTCCCATTACAAGTCACAAAGATAATAAAGACTGACAACAACAACAACAACAACAACAATAGCAACAGCAACAAAAATTCTCTTCTGTTTTTTTTGTTTCTCTGGAAAACTGAAAATGGATTCCATGCAAATTAAATTCTTTGTTGATTGAATTTTCTTTGTCAATCTCTTACCTGCTATCACGTGAATTGGCTCGATACTAAATGTTTCCTATCCACTCACTTCAAACAGTATTGCTGTTTTGCTTTCTCTCTTTCGCTTTCATGGTCCAAGCACATAAGAGAACCAACTTTTTCTCTAAAGAAAAAGATTAAGAAAAAGATGGCTCAGTGTCTCCAATAAGTTCCACCTCTTTTAACTCCTCATTACCATCTTTATAATGCACATCTCCACACCATCTCTCATCACAACACGCAGAACACAAACTCATAGCCCCCATTTGCATACAGCAGTGCTTCTTCCAGTGCTGTCTTTCTCATGTATTTTCTAGTCCTTGCTTCAAGAGGTAAAGAAAGTCTCCCTCTCTTTCTTTTTGACACAAGCACATATATAAGCAAAACCGATAGACAAAAACGCAAACATCGTATAGCTTGTCTTTCTCAAGCTATTATATCTAGATCTGAAACAGTATAGAAATAAACAGTTCATTACATATTAACATGACCTGTCTTTCTCACAAAGAAAATGTATTTTTCCTTTTGTTTTCCAGGAAAATGATCGACTGAAAAAGATGGGGTTGATGGATTCACTTACTCCATAGGAAGCACCTTGAATTGCTGCATGCATGAATTATCCTCAATCTCTAGTGCCAGCTGCAGCTAGCTCACGTGGTTAATTAGGGTTGTTCAGTGCAATTGCAAAGCTAAAAAATGTTTCCTTCGAACAACAATGGTTTAAGTAATAACCTAGCCTCTTATAATAATGACCAATCAATTTTTCATAAGCCTTTTCTCAATGACATCAACCCAAATTCCAAACAAGAAGACTCTCCTCTATCTATCTTCCATTTACAATCTCCTCTCATTCAATATGAGTTAGAATTAGAGGACCATAAACTTTTTCTTCAACAACAGTGTTATGACCTTTTACATGACCAGCAATCCTTGACAAATGACGATAGTACTGTACCTGTTATTGTTAATACGGTAGATTCAAGCAAAATTGAGGTTGATGGGTTAACAAAAGACTCCAATAACACAAATCAAAGTGTTTCCAACCGGCAGATCCCAAGTAAGAGACCTTCAAAGAAAGATCGGCATAGCAAAATCAACACCGCGAAAGGACCAAGAGACCGGAGAATGAGATTGTCCATTGACGTTGCTCGAAAATTTTTTGATCTGCAAGACATGTTAGGCTATGATAAAGCTAGTAAAACTGTTGAGTGGTTACTTAAACAGGCAAAATCTGAGATAAAAAACCTTGAAAGATGCTTTCCCAAGAAGAACTACAGCTTCAGTGTTGGTGCCAGTATTGCATCTTCTACTTCTGTGCGCGATGCTGTAAATGGAATTGACAAGGCTGACATTCGACAGGGCATTAATTCCAAGGGAAAACCTTCAGTTAAAGAGAAAAAGATCAGAAACACTCGTAAGCCGATTCATCGCCCTGAAGCCAGGGATTTGAGGGACAAGGCAAGGGCAAGGGCAAGGGAGAGAACAAGTAAGAAGATGTGGTGTCGAAGGTTTGATGAATCAATATCTAAAGATTTGAATCAATTAGGTTCTTTAAGTTCCTTTGAAGCTGGTAAAGAATGGGGTATTCAAAGAATGGTAAAGAACCATTCCTTGGAGGTTCTGGCTGAGGTTGAAGAGCAAAGTTATAACGATCGGCGCAAGATAAGGAATCAAGAACAAATTTTAGATGATGCTTTCGTGATCATGGGAAAATTGAGTCAATCTTCAAGTTTCAATTATCTGCAAAATATTGGAATTTCCCAAGAGGTTAGTTAATCCGATCCAACAATCAATTTTACCAATTTTGGCATTGTTGTCGCTGCGACAACTTCTAGATTTTATGTTGTAATTCATCCATCAACGATTCATTGGTGTACAAGACTATGAAGTATAAATGAGGTCCTTACACCTAATTTTTCTGTTGCAGAATCAATTTGGAGACTTTCAATTCTTCGACAAACCATCCGAAGCCTGCAACGACTAAATCCATGCTAACATGGGTTTTACATCTTCTGTGATGTGTGTCAAATAGGTATATGTATATATGCGTGGAATAAAGTAATGGATACGGAGATGTGTATCTTCTAATGCTGCAATTTCTTCTGGACTATTTTGTTTGTGCTTATCAAATCATTACAGATGTGTATCTTCCAATGCTGCAATTTCTTCTGGACTATTTTGTTTGTGCTTATCAAATCATTACAAATCTTAGTTTGAATGTAAATACTTCCTTTACTTTGTGTTCTTGATTCTTCTTTTACAAAACTGTGAACCCATGCAGTGTATGTTCATTAAGCATTTTGTTCTATATGATTCCAGTATTGGTTCTTACCTCCAATCTACTTATGGAAACCACCGTCTGTTAGGGTTACTTCTCTCCAGTGCCTGGTTTCTATTTCAGTGAAAATTCACTTCCAAATTGTATCCAATTTACAGCTAAACTCGTAGGAAGTGATTGACATATGAGGCCTCCGCTATCCACTTTAGCATGGACACCTGATCAGAAAAATTAATATTTCAACATTTCAACTATTTCCTTTTTAGTACTTATAAGATAATTCATGGAGATAAAAGGACACTGCAAAATTTTTGATACCGGAATTATAAACATATATATATATATATATATATATATATATATGATGCACTAATTATTGTCACAAGGAATCTTTTACCAGGGACTTAATGTTAAAAAATTGGTCAATTCACGGAATTCTAGGAAAGTGAGTTCGTAAGCAATAAAAAGAACTATGGAAATTTGATCTCATAGCAATATAATTCGAATTTATGTGGCAGGTTTTACTGAGTTTATTGTGGTTAATATTCTTTTTGCTATCCTGATAAGCATTAAGGCATACATGTATCTTACAATTTGTTGACTTCTTGCTTTGAAGTAAGTGGTGTAGTCTATATTAACATGCTTCTTATATTTGACTAGTATATGTAAATTGAATCAAAGGATCAATTAAAATTTTCTGTTACAAACAAGAATTTAAGACAAATGAAGTACTATGTTAGGTAGGTGTGTATAATGTTTGTTCTAATTAACATTCTTGGTATCAATACTAAAGGAATTACCTCAAGGTTGAAGTTAATGTATGAATCAAATAGACCTAAACCATTTTTCTAGAAAATCAATCAATTGTGAATGGGAATCTGTTTCTTATGCAATCTTATCTTTTCCTTTCTTTTTCTTTCATTTTTTCCTTTTTTCAAATATACAGGTGCAATACAATAGTTTTAAACAGATGTGAGTTTAAAACGCTGCAGATTCAATCACATGCAGAAGGAACTAATATGATGCCTTCGATAATCATTAAGCCATGGAAAAAACTTTTGACATACAGGAAGGCCTAATTTAATATGATGAACCATAGAAAGTGGCTTACCTGATTGAATCACCAAATTGACACAAGTGAGGATATCTAGCAGATTATCATATGAAATGAAAGTTCTGAAATATTTAGTTGGTGGGTATGGATCGTGCTTTGTTTGGTATAGAATGATGCTTTAATGGAAATCATAGCATGTATGTTCAATCACAATGAGAAAATTTTTCCCTTTTGTTTCCCAACTTGCATCTTCATTGATTCTTTGATTTTTACAACTCGCGTAATATGCGGAAACATTATGCTTTTTAATGACAGGAGAATTTTGAGATTGAAATGGTGTATCTTCAAAAGAAACTAGCCTTTCATGAATGCTTAAAGTTCAAAAGGGAAAAAGGAAAAGAACCTTTTCACTGTTTCCGTGTCGATGTCTAACATAAATCTAGCTAGGCTCTTACGAATGTTAAACCCACCCTCAAAGTATTTAAATCTCTCTTCAAAGTTCTAACTACGCTTCTAGGATAAATTTTTTCCATATTCAAGTTCTGATGACAGTAAAACTTGCACTGTTCCTCACACAATTCATGATTTATATTGATTGATATTGTTATGGACTCATTTAGCTGTCTAAAATAAAATAAAAGGTCGTCGTGATAATATAAAGCTGAACTCAATCTAAATCCGAAGTCATAGTTCATCCTAATATATGTCAATGAGATTAGCTAAGGTTAAGTATTCATCCCTTGGTAGAATTTATTGAAAGATTCTAGTGCAAGTTTTTAAAGGCATGTTTTACTCCTAAAAATATTGAACCTCCAAATTTTCAATTGTCACAAGTAGGAAAAATAGTTGCTACACGAACGTAAGCAGAACTTTAAGAAAATGATGCAATAAATGTATATATACAGCCTGAAAATGTGAAAAAATAACCTCTCCGATTGTTGAGCGTAGTGGTGTCTAACGGGCCCGACCCGACGGGTTCGGGCCGGGTCGACGGGTCGGGGGGAGCGGAACCGGATCGGCCCGGGAACAGTAATGGGCCGGGTCGACAGTTCGGGAAGAGTGGAACCGGCCCGGCCCGTATCGGGAACAGTAACGGGCGGTTCCGGGCCGGTTCCGGTTCGTCAG
>JAVXUL010146532.1:0-14438 GCA_035590515.1 Trichilia minutiflora
AACAATGAGAACAAAAAGAGTTCACTCACAGTTTGGGGAGCATATACACTCCCTAGTTTTCCTCGTTCCTTGACTCGGTATGCTAGTTCCTCACTCTCGCTCCGTCGTCTATTCACATTCACCACAACTATATTAATATTCATTTCTAATATGCGAATCATGACGTGTATACGTGAAATGTATGTTTTCCCGGGTTTTCTAGAATCAGACAATATGCGAAATTGTCCAAATTCCTTTTCGTTCGTATAACCACCTATGTATCACTACTATAGACCCACATTGTGATTAAACTAATACATTTTGACCCGTTTACATGGTTTCGACAAGTGAACCCCACGCACCCGTCGGAATAATAACTCTAATTACTATTTATACCTACCTATTTTCTCTAAATTACATCTACGGTTTCCTAACGACTTGCTGAGTTATTTTATACTCTAATTAGCATACAAAAACCACAAAACATACTTCAAAACTATCGAAATTTACGCGGATAAACAGTAATACCCATACGAATTAAAGTTGATAAAATATGATGTAAATTATACAAACAGGTTAGAAATGAGGCTATAAACCTCGCGGTGTAATCGGTTTACTCTAATTTGGCCTCAAACTCGAAAAACCACCAAAATTTCGTCAGAAACCCTAGCACTCCTTGGATTTCTGCACTTTTATCGTCAAAATGACACTCCTAGGGAGTTAGACGCGTCGAACACAATTGATTAAAGGTGAGAAATCAAAAATGCATCCAGTTGGGGAGTGTGGGCATGAAGAACAGAAGAGAAACTGAAGAGAGGAAGAGAACGAAGGGGAAAGAGAGAAAACTGAGAGCAAAATGAGCTCAGCTTCCCTTTTTATAGAAAAAGAATGAAATTATCATTTTACTGTTAAGTTTTTTAAAGGAGAAGCTCCTAGAAATGGGAAAAATCGTCATTTCGTGCTAATTCGATCAAATAAATCGGGGAATTCGATCAAACAAACTTAGCTTTGATCGAACGAATTTGGAACTTTCGAAGTCATAGAGCTCCCCAAAATTTCATTTGAACGACACCATCAATTCGACCAAATGAATTCCTATTCGATCGAACGAATTTGAGACCAAAATTTTTCAGAGAGTTCCCTCTAATTTCGTCTGAACGTTCCACCATTCGTTCGACCAAAATGTTCTATTCGTTCGAACTAATTTTTCATTTATTCGAACGAATCTGGGTCCAGAGTTCGTTCGAACGATCTATCCCATTTGTTTGAACGAATTGCACATTCTCTCCCAAATCCTCCCCTTTAATTGGAAAATATCATTGGAGTTGCACTTTTAATTATGTTAAGGTCCCTGCATTCATGACCTCAAAACTCCATCTTAACAAACTCAAATCCCCAAAATAAATATGAAATCATGTTGACATGTTAAAATGAATGTATAGTAAAAAGACAAAATTATAGTTATGCCCTTGGGTTATAGACACAGAGCTCACAAAGAAAAAGAAAAAAAATGATGGGGAAGGGGGTTTAGCCCTTATTTATAGTAGTAGATAAAATTATCATTTTATTCTTGAAAAGTATTAAGGAGAAAGTTCTAGATTAGGGCAAAACAATTATTTCGCAGAGATTTTTCCCTATTTTATCGAACAAATTACGGAGTTCGTTTGAACGAATTTATAAATTCGATCGAACAAATTGTGATTCATCAAACGAATACTTCTATGCCTTAAAAGTTAGAAAGCTTTTATTTTTATCGTTCTAATGAATTGCGGTTTATTCAAACGAATTGATGAATTCGATCGAACGAACTATGATTCGTTCAAATGAATTCTTCAGTGTCAATAGTAATAGAGTCTTGATTTTTATAGTTCGAATGAACTACATTCCATTTGAGTGAATGGTGATTTGTTCGAATGAATCTAAACCAATTTTTTATCTAGATAGCATCTTAAAATTTCATTTGAACGAATTGACCTTTTCGTTCTAATGAATTGATTAATTTATATATTTTCACTCAGACCCTCACTGAAATTGAAAAATATCATTAAAATTTCACTCAAAATAAAATTAACTTTTAATTATATTGAAATCCTTATATTTTTTATTACAAAACTTAATCTTAAGTAAATTAAATTCTTAAAATAATTATTGAATCACGATGATATGTTAATTATTTATAAGGTAGGCACAATTATATGCATAAATAAAATAAAAGAATTATTATATTACTCTTGAAATTTAGACATGAGACTCACAGCTATTAATTGTGCAACATTAAAATCACTTAACTTGTTTTTGTAGCAACAAAAGCATGACCAACCTTGTTATTTTATACCTATTTAATAATTTCATAATGATAAAAATTATAAATTTAAAAATTTGAAATTTTTAAATTTGAAATATATCTCTAAATTATCCATTTAAAATTATTTAATTCTTTTTAAATTTAAATTATTACTTAAATTAAATGACACTTAAACTTTTAAAATCATTATTTATTTGCTAAAAACTCTATTATATGCTGAAATTATGCCAAAAAACTATTTGTGTATATATTTTATAAACTTTATAAAAATAATACAAAGTAAAAAATTTTGTAAAAAAGTAACTTATCCTATACTATCTTATTTACATTAAATTAAAATTAAAATTTTATGCAATATTTAAAATTTAAAATTTTAAAATATTAAACAAAAAATTAAAATGTTTAACATAAAATTAAATTTTTATTGTGCATTTTATAACCTAAAAAGTACGAACATCAAGTGTGTGTGTGTGTATATATATATTTGTCACATAATTAATTCAATTTATGTGCATAATTAATTTTATAAAAAATGAAACTTACATCTATTACGAATAATGGTAATGAAACTTAGAAAATATAAATTATATCAAGTTTATTAATTTTTAAAATAATTACTATTGTTATTATAGACTCGATTTTTAATAATATCACTATTTTAAATTATGATAACATATATGTATAAAAAAATCAATTTAATTCAATTTATTTTTGCTGAAAGGTAAATTTTTTTGAATTTTTTTATTAAAAGATTGTTATAGTTACTTTACATTTTGGTGATGGTCAATACATCAAATTCATCAAATATTTTAACACTTTGTAGTTCATTCGGCTATCGGCTAAAAGAAGAAGAGGTTATTTTATATTTTTGTGATAACCAATATTCAATCAAATATAATAAAACTATTATTGGAATAATTTATTAGTTTTCAGAAAATCTAAAAAAAAATGTAAAAATATATTTTTATTTAGTATAATTAAGATTTAGAGATATAATAGATTTTTTTAATAATCAAACAGTGCTTTGGAGATCGATGTGTCACTTAATTTAGGTTTAGAATTTAGATGACATTTTTTTAAACTTAGGGATCCAAATATTGTTTATCCTAAAATGTCACGCCCGCCATAGTAGGACTCACATGTAATAACGGCCACAAGTCTTTAATATATATTTTAAATCTCATAATATATATCCAGAGTTTATAAAACATTTATGATATATGTTTACAGTCCAAAATCATTTATAATACTCCTAAATATCCATTTCAAATCCAATCAAAATCCAATCATCTCCTTCAACAAATTTTCCTTCATTCAAAATCCAAAATCATATATAAATAATATCATTATCATTTAAACAACCACATCTTTATCATCCACAATCTGTAATACGAAGGCTTTCAAAACATTCTCATAAAAAAGTAAATAAATAAATTTATAAAATATACAAAACGAATAAATTCATAAATTCTTTTTAAATTTTCTATAAACAAATAAAAATTTCAATTATTCTAAATATCTTAGTGGACTTGAATAGTGAAACTGTGAGTTAAGTAAGAGAATATAATTGAATACTTTAAGTATTTACGCAATCAACACCACTTGGAACACTTAACTAAACTTGGGTTTACCTAAAATCGAAAGGTGAGGGAAGTGAGTAAATGGATGTATACTCTTTGAGTGGACAAATAATAAAAAACTATTATACATATACATATACATGTGTTGATATATATATAACATTAAATATTATTGATAAAATGATTTTTAAAATGAAAATCAATTTATGGAACCATAGAAAAACATTTTAAAACTATGACCTATTTATTTAAAAATTAGTTGACTAACCACTCCTCTTAATGATTACCTTAGCCCTAAGTAATCTCGAGATCGTCAGTGGCTTTTCTATTCATATATAAATCGATGATCATGTAATGAGAATATTCTTTAAGTAAAAAGTAGTAATATGCTTACTAATTTATCAAAACTCTTGTTCACCACTGACGTTAATCTCAAGTAGTCACAAGGGGATACTCATAGCTATCCCCAACATATCTCACAAACTATAAGACCTCAAATGAGCTCACACTTTGTATCTTTCAGATGCCATCCTCAAACTTTTCACTAGCCTCACTTGGGTACTCAATCACCTAGACGACCTTCTCGAGGTCTGACCCTAAGTTACTTTATAATCTACTCAATCACCTAGACAACCTCCTCGAGGTCCGACCATAAGCTACTTTATAATTCACTCAATCACCTAGATAGCCTCTACCTATATCCACTCTATACTACTTTTCTATAGCTATAGTCACTATCCAATCTTAATCTCTTTGACCAATCACCATGTATATCTATATGCATCATCAAATCCAAATGAAATCATAAAATCTTGGCCCACTGGCCACATCATCTATGTAACAATCAATATACAAAGCCAAATATGAATTCATGAAATCTAATAAAATAATCATTTATGCCGATATCATTTCATGATCATCATAAACATAAAAGTAATAACCATATATAAAATCATCACATATATATATATATATCGAAATATAAATTATTTTTCATAAATTAATTAGCACAATCATATTATACATGTGTGTGTGTGTGTGTGTAAAACATCTAAAATATAATCAATCTCAATATGTGAAAATGATATTCGGCCTCCTAACCTCAAACACATGCCAAAGCATATACAAGTCATATATTTATTTATTTATTAAATAAAATATATAACAATTATCTATTTTTAAAACTTTAAAATATTGAAGTTTTTATAAACATTTTAAAAGAAATAAAAATTTAATAAAAGTCCACTCACTTGTAGGGAGGGTTTATACTTCTTATAATCTCTTGCATTGCTCGAGCTCCCCGTTTATGGGATCAATGCCTAATTTCATCAAATCAATGATTACATTAATATTGAACCCTTAAACAATCATCATATATTCTTATATGTCATAAATATGCTTACTAATCCCCATTCCCTAATAAGAACCTATTTATTAAAATCAAATCTATTTTTGATCATTTATCCTATTTTCAATAATGAAATCCCATAGCTATTCATAATCCAATATTTATCTTCAATTCATATTCAATTTCAGCTTTTAACTAACTACCTCTTATAATCCTTAAAGATCAATTTTTAATTCTCGACAATTTAACATTATATTTACTCATTCTACGCTTTAAATAACGTAATTCAAGTTAATTTATTAAAATCAAACCTAAATTTATAAAAATCCTGTTGGTGATAAATTAAGGATAGCTGTATATTTCTACTAAGTCAATAATGTGGGCCTACATATTACGATGGGAGCCATCCTAGAGTCCTTGAAAACTACCACCCTAACCCTATAAAATCATCATCTCTCCCCTAAAAAAAGAGCTACGTATGACTTGATCCCCCACCGATAGAAAAAAAGACTAGAGACAAAAAAGGAGAAAATAGAGGAGAGGAAAAACCATGGAGAAAGAGAAAAAGAAAAGCTAGGGAGAAAAGAGGGAGGAAGGGGTACATAGGCAACTTAGGGAGACCCAAGTCTAGTCCCAAACACAAAACACCTCTCAAACACCACTCCACCATCATGAGCTACTTCTCGTTTGGTATAAGAAAGTCACTGGACATTTTTTGCATCAACAGTTAATGTTGTCTGTAGGAAATGCTTACAAAAGGTCATTTGTCAATCAAATCGAAGAAGTTTTCATCAAAATGTAAGAATGAGTTCATGCTAAAATTTCGCTAGAATGATTATGAATTCTAGTTTTACGATATGAACGGTGGAGATGGAGTTTTATAGTCTAAATCTCCATATTCGACCCATGGATAAAAGCTCTCTTTTTGAGATCTCTCTCAACCCGAAGCGATCTTCTCCAACCCAGGGTGATATACCCCTGATCCAAGGTGATCTTTCCTTGATCTAGGTGATCTTCCCCAATCCAGAGCGATATCCTCCTGATCTAAAGCAATCTACCTTTAACCAAGATGATCTCCCCCTAACCCGAAGCGATCTTCCCTGACTTGGGATGATATCCTCCTAATCCAAGGTGATCTCTCCCTAATCCGGGCAATCTTCCCTTGATCCAAGGTGATCTTTTTTGATCCTAGGTGATCTCCCCCTAATCCAAGGCGATCTCCTTCTAATCTCAACGATCTTCTCCTGATCCAAGCCCATCTTTTCTGACCCGAGGTGATCTTCCCTTGATTCAATATGATTTTCCCCTGACCCCGAGGTGATCTCTTTCGATCCAAGGCGATCTTTCTCTTATCCAAGATGATCTCCCCTTGACCCAAAGTGATCTCTCTTGACCCGAGGCCATCTTTTCTGATCTCGAGGTGATCTCTTTTGATCCAAGACAATCTTTTCTAACCCAAGGAGATCTTCACCTGATCCAAGGCGATCTTCCTATGATCCAAGCGATCTCTTCCCAATCCAAGGTGATCCTCCCCAACCTGAGGCGATCTCTCCCGACTCGAGGGTGTTATTTGATTGCAACGTTTCATCCGACGAGGTTTCATTTAACTAGATCTCATCCTCAAATTATCTCAACCACCTCATCCAAGGAAGTACCATCCTAGGGAAGTTTGTTCTAACAATCCTTATTTCCTTTCTATAGATTTGTCATTGTTTTTTACTAATGTACTGTTGTTCTTTATTTTCTTTTTTGCTATAGATCGATGATACTAAGTGCTTTCGCTCGATGCCGAGCACTTTTTTTTGATGATTTTGAGCTCTCTCGCTCGATGCTGAGCATTTTTGCTTGATGATTCTGAGTTCTCTCCCTCGATGCTAAGTGTTTTCGCTCGATGATTTTAAGCTCTTTTGCTTGATGCTGAGCATTTTCGCTCAATGATTCTGAGCTTTTTCACTTGATGTCGAGCGCTTTCACTCGATGATTCCGAGCTCTATTCGCTCGATGCCGAGTGCTTTCGGTTAATGATGTTGAGCTCTCTCACTCAATGCCGAGCTTATTCCCTTGATGATTTTGAGCTCTATTCGCTTAATACTGAGCAATTTTGCTCGAGGATTCCAAGCTCTCTCGCTCGATGTCGAGCTTATTTGCTAATGATTCCAAGTTTATTTCCTCGATGATTCCGGGCTCTTTCGCTCGATGTCAAGCTTATTTGTTTGATGTTTCCGAGCTTATTCGCTTAATGATTTTGAGCTCTATTCGCTCAATGTTAGCGCTTTTACTCGATGATTTTGAGCTCTCTCGCTCAATACCAAGCTTATCTGTTCGAAGATTTTGAGCTTATTTGCTCGATAATTTTAAGCTCTCTCACTTGATGCTGAGTGCTTTCGCTCGATGATCTGAACTCTCTCGCTTGATGATTCCTAGCTTATTCGCTCGATGATTTTGAGCTCTCTAGCTCAATGTCGAGCTTATTTGCTTGATGATTCTAAGATTATTCGCTCAATGATTCTGAGCTCTATTCGATCGATGTT
The DNA here is from genome assembly GCA_035590515.1 of Trichilia minutiflora. Lineage (NCBI taxonomy): Eukaryota > Viridiplantae > Streptophyta > Magnoliopsida > Sapindales > Meliaceae > Trichilia > Trichilia minutiflora. The sequence goes on from JAVXUL010146532.1 coordinate 7,744, forward strand.
GAGTGCTTTCGTTTGATGATTCCAAGCTCTTTCCCTCGATGCCAAGCTTATTCACTTGATGATTTCGAGCTTATTTGATCAATGATTTTGAACTCTCTTACTCGATATCAAGCACTTTCGCTCGATGATTCCGAGCTCTCTGGCTGGATGTCAAGCGCTTTCGCTCAATAATTCCAAGCTCTCTCGCTCGATGCTGAGCTCTTTTACTTAATGATTTAAGCTCTTTTGCTCGATGATTCCGAGCTCTCTGGCTTGATGCCAAGCTTATTCGCTCGATGATTCCAAGCTTTATTCGCTCAATGTTGAGCACTTTTGCTCTATGATTCCGAACTTATTCGCTTGATGATTCTAAGCACACTCGCACCATGTTACCGAGCTTATTCGCTCGATACCGAGCTTACGCTCTCGATGATTCTGAGCTCACTCACTCCATGATACCGAACTTATTCGTTCAATGCTAAGCTTACACGCTCGATGATTCTGATCTCACCCGTTCCATGCTACCGAACTTATACACTCGATGCTAAGCTTATGCGCTTGATGATTCTGAGCTCACCTGCTCTATATTATCGAATTTATTCACTCGATGTCAAGTTTACGTGCTTGATGATTCTAAGCTCATCTGCTCCATAATACAAAGCTTATTCGCTCGATGCCAAGCTTACGTACTCGATGATTCTGAACTCACTCACTCCATGTTACCAAGTTTGTTCGCTCGATGTCAACCTTACATGCTTGATGATTCTGAGCTCACCCGCTCTATGTTACAAAGCTTATTCGCTCGATGTCGAGCTTACGCACTTGATGATTCTGAGCTCACTCACTCCATAATACCGAGCTTATTCGCTCGATGTCGAGCTTACGTCCTCAATGATTTTGAGCTCACCCGCTCTATGATACCGAACTTATTTACTCGATGCCGAGCTTATACGCTTGATGATTCTGAGCTCACTCGCTCTATGATACCAAGCTTATTTGCTCGATACTGAACTTACGTGCTTGATGATTCTGTGCTCTTTTGTTTGATGATTTCGAGATCCTATATGGAGCCCTTGTTCCTGTGAGAGGCCCATACTAACTATAGTTTTTATTAAAATTAAATTTTTTTACTGAAAACTGGAGAACTAATGTTAGTGGTAAATCGAGAAAAGCTATAAATTTCTGCTAAGTCAACAATATAGCCCCTACGCATTATGATGGGAGCCATCCTAGATTCCTTGAAAACTTCCATGCTAACCTTATAAAACCATCATCTCCCCCGCACCAAAAAAAAAAGAACTACTTATGATTTGATCCTCTACTAGTAGAAAAAAGACTGGAGACGAAAGAGGAGAGGAAAAACCATGGAGAAAGAGAAGAGGAAAAGCTAAGGAGAAAAAAGGGGAGGAACAGGCTACGTAAGCAACTTGGCAAGACCTAGGATATAAAACACCTCTCAATCACTACCCCTCTATCATCATGAGTTGCTCCTTGTTTGGTGCAAGAAAGTCATCTGACATTTTTTACATCAACAAATCCTAATTATACAGTAACCCACTTACTATATGATATAGTTTTCATAAACAAAATTCTAAATTCTTACAATTTAATTTCACTTACATTTGTTCTATATCTTAAACGATATAATTTAAGTCAATTTATTAGAATTAAAGATAAATTTTTAATGAACAGTAAACCTTAAAAATTCGAATTCCCTAAAAACTGCATTCAAATATTTAAATGAGTAAAAAATCTTACAATGGGATTAATTTAAGCTTTAGGGAGTTGTAATTTCTTTTTATTTTAGAAAACCCCAAATGTGGGTGGAAAACCTAATTTTCTCCCACTTGATTTCTTGGTTCAATTGATGAAATAAAGGTTTAAGAGGTAGAGGACAGTGAGTTCTTAAAATTTTAGGTGAAAATGAAAGGTTAATCAATGGAAATGGAAGAACTCAGAAGGAGAAACAGTTGTAGAGAGCTAAACAAAAGGGAAGATTATAAGCCAGAGAAAAGAGAAAGGAGAGAATGAATAATCCTTCTATTTTATGTTATATATAATACTCTGAGTAGTTATCAGAGTGTCCTTGATTATATAAAGGAAGAAAATTCTAAAAAGGGTCAATTTTGACATTTAAAGGGGAAAGTAATCAAATCAGTGCTATTTTTGCAACCAAAGGGAGGATCAACACCTATACCAAGGCTCAAATTAGCACTAGTCTAGCCTATCCGACACCGGTCTAAGGGTGGGATCCTTGGATCAATTTACTTCTAGTTTTTTGGTCCCATGATTTCCTTCATTTGGCTTTTGTTCACCTCTATTTTTGGCCCTGTTTTCTTCATCGTTTGATATTCGATTTCACTCTACCTTCTTTTTATTTGACCGTCTTTTTATTCTCTTTAAGTAGAAAAAATTCATCAATCAATTATTAGTCTTTATTAACGAGAATTTCACCTCAGACCTTGAGTACTTATCAAAGTCTAAAATGAAACTATTCCCATGAAACTATTCCCATTTTAAACTATTTTTCATTTAATTCCTTCTAATTCACATATTGAGTCTTAATATAGTATCGACTACTCATTAATTATATCCGAACATATATTTTATAAAAATAATGAAAATATCACATAAACATTCTTTATATTAGTGACATGGGACTTTTTATTTAGAGCAATAATCCCCTGAAGCTTCAAGCCCATGGCTAGACCTACACTTTTAAATCTTCTATTAATATGCATAAAATCAAGCCATACATCTACAACAGCAACCACAAAAAATAATGCAAAACAATAATTTATAGAAATATCGACCTTCAATCTTTTATTAATTCAACAACAACCAAAAAAATAAAATAAAATAATGCTCTCACTCACTTTTAGTGATTATTACAAGTGTTTAAATCACTCTCATATTTCTCTCTCACACTTGCTCTCTATGGATGGAAATGCCTTAAACTAATCTCAAGGTTCTTTTATATAGTAAAACTTACACCTATAGTTTCTTAGGGTCATTAGGCAAACTGAAATTCTACTCTTAGCAGGATTAAGAATCCTATTTACATACAACATCTATTTTGTGCCTTTGAACTTGCCACGTCAGGTTCCTACCCTAAATAAGACTACACCTCCGAGCCAGCTTTACTATCCCAAGTAGGATTTGTACCTCTAAGCCCGTAGTTGCCCACATTTGCCTTGCATATGCTATACCAAACACACATATTAGCCTCCCAAAGTCTAGATTTGAAATGCCAACCTAGTCTCGAGTGTGCATACAATGTCAAGATTACGACAATTAGCTTGTTAACTTATGTTAGAAATATTTTTATGTATAAATATTAGAAATCCTATGCAATTATGTCATGCGAAATTTAGTATTTTAGAATATCATACACATTCACAATATTTTAACAGGTAAATTTTTTGAAATAATATTAAAACAAAACTTAAAACAATGAAACAAATATTTCAAAATTTTATTTAATAATAAGTTATTAAATAGTAATTTTTACTATTACACAATTTAATTTTTATTTGATTATGAAAAAGAACTATTGTCATCTTTTTTTCCAAATTTTAACTATTTAAATTGCTTTGAAGTTTAGTCGAGTTGTTTATAATAATGTAAATAAATTATTTTTTAAATATGTATTTTTATTCAAGTTCGAAGTGTGAAAACTTGGGATGTAGAATAAGGCCTTTGATATAAAGTCTGTAATGTGAATTGTTAGAACTACAACAATCACAGTCACAGTGTATTAACACAAATATACCAAAATCGATAATATAATAAAAAAATACAGTAAACAAACAATGGACTAATGATAGACTATAAAATTAAAACAAATCTTACAAAACTTATGATAGAGGCTTGCACGAGTGTAATATCCTAAGACAGTATTTCTCCGCTTCCCGGATTGCTTGAAGGACAACGGAGACTGTCTCTCAAGATTCAACTATCAAATCTTCGAAATTAAAGCAATTACAATTTGGAAGTCAGGCAAAGTGCAAACTATTTTTAGTTGATAGATTGTAAAAAAAAAATTGTTGTAATTGTCTAATACGTATTCCTTGTAATTATAGGCAAATTAATGAAAAGATGTAACCTTTTGTAAAGTTATAATTTTTTTGAAAAATTATAACGTATGTTTTAAAATATGTAAAGTTATAATGTTTTTGAAAACATACAACGTTTCTAAAAAATATAAATGTTGAATTTAAAATAATAATTAATTAAAAATATGGGCTCACAAGTAAGCCAACCCGAGCCCAAGGCCCAATCTTTGACATTTTTACTATTGATTGATATGGATATGTGAGTGGGTGGATTAAGGAGCTCCAGTAAAGGCCCATCCTACCTTATTGGCCAACCAAATAAGTGAAGTTGGTTATCATTTATAAACCCTTTATGAAGTCTTTTCTTTTCCCATGTGGGACTTCATTTTTCTATTCAAACACACATATATACCAACATGAATAAGGTAGAATAAAAAAATAAAGTGTGATATAATTTAAGTTATTAAAAAAAAATCCACTACATGAGTCCAAAAGCATAAAATCTTTTAACAAATTTTTTTTTATTAAACTGATGGTGAACCATAAACTAGGAATCTTAACTTCTTTTATAGCATAAACTCCTAAAGAGAATATTTTCAAAAACTTGAGTTGAAGTTTGGGAATGTAATAATATGACAAAATTTAGTGAAAGAATTATAAATCTCTCTTATCGTCCGTAAAAACCATAATTTGACCGTTATTATCAAGGGTATTCATATAAATTAGTAGCACCTTTTGCTTTTAAATGTTTTTGAGTTTTCATATATTTTCGTATACTTCCGTTCAGATTTGAAAAAATTATTAATTTGAGAGAATCTATGACACCCCGTACTCCTGAATAAGGGTATTTTCGTCTTTCTAGTATTGTACGCCCGGGTTCTGTAAAGATTTATAATATTTTAAGGATTGATTTGAGATTTTGAAAGAGTTAGAATGATTAAGAAATGAGAATGGATGTCGAGAATTGATCGAAAACTTGAGCACAAGAGAAAACTCAAAGTGAGAAGCGTTCGATCGAACAAATAATCGGGTTTGCTCGAACGAATAGGATTCAGCTGAACAAAAGCTTAGTTCGTTCGACCGAACCAAAGCCACTAGATTTTCCAGAGAGCTCAAAAATTCTCGGTCAAATAAAACTTGATTTCGTTCGAATGAAACATCATTCGATCGAACAAAGAGTGTGATTCGATCGATCGAATCGTACGAAAAGATCGAATTGCCCCCTTCTGGAAGCTTCTTTTCTTAAATAATCAGGGGAAAAATGATAATTTTGCCCCCACTTTTATAAAATGGGAGCTGACCCCCTCTTTTCCCCCGGTTTTCTTCTTCTTCTTTCTTTCTCCTCTTCTCTCGTTCCTCCTCTGTTCCACACACACACATATTTTGTTTATCATTCTTTTCTTGATTTCTTTCCACCATTTCATTTCATTCCATGTTTAGAACGCATTGGTAGCTTCAATTGATTGCAAGGAGTGCAGAAATCAAAAGAGGAATGTTAGGGTTTCGGAGCTCAAATTGGGGTTTTCGTTGTTCTAAGCCAAATTGAAGAAAATCAACGATATCACTAGGTTCGTAGCTTCATTCCTAGCTTGTCTGTAACTTCTATTTTGTACTTTAAGCAATTTTGTAGAAATGGGTTTTACTATACTTCGTATTAAATTTCTGAGGTTTCATGCATGAATTTTAGTTTCCTAGTGTTATTTGGATTGTAGAAACCTTGGATAATTCATTAAAAAGCAAGAAATGAGATTTTAGGAAAATGTGCATTATTATAAATAGTATCCGAGTTACTGTTCACACGAGAATGTGGGATCTATTTGTAGGAATTGTGGAATCAAGCCGAAATGTGTCATTCTAGATGTAATGTGGGTTGTGGGTGTTGAGAATGAGATGATCGATTGAGTTAAGGGGAGTTTTAGCTGATTTTGAGTATGAACCAATTTTGGATATTCGGGTTAAGTGCATTCATCGCATACGAGTCTCGTTTATAATTTAGAATGTGAATTGATGGGGTTTTGATATTTGTGTATAGGCTCAGATAGCGAGGAGCAGGAACGCGACCTGAACGAGGAACTCTAGGGAGTGCGTACCCTCCCTAACTTGTGAGTGGATCCTTTTTACGTTTTTATTGCTATAAATGATAATGCCGAATATTGAGGATTTATGCTTTGATTTAGATATAATTGAATAATGAGAATGATTATGGATTTCGATGTATCTGTTTATTGGTTTTGTGGCTGGAGAGCCGATTGATTTTGTTAGTTTGTTGATTTATATATGTTTTATGTGAATGATGGCTTTGGGCCATGTATTGTGATTTAAGTATGGTGGTTTGGCCAGTGAGCCTTGTTTTGGTGTTGTGCACGATTTATGGCCTTTGAGCCTATTTTTCATATATTGTATTTTTATATAGATTTTATTATCTATGTTTCAGCCTGATGGCCAGGTTTTATATTTTTGTTATGTGATGATACGATCATTGGGCTATGGTTTATTATTATGTTTTGGTGATGAGGCCGAGAGGGCCTAGATGTTGATGATATTGGCCATGAGGGCCTGTTGGATTTTTGTAGCTACAGTGTGGTAGCCTGGAGAAGAGTTCACTGTGATGTAAACCCCAAGTGAGTGCTGATGTGGTAGCCTAGGACGGACCTAGTGAGA
>JAVXUL010146542.1:0-14436 GCA_035590515.1 Trichilia minutiflora
TAAGAATTTTGTTAACGAATATCCTTAAATTACTTATTAAAAGTTTTATATCTATTCTTTATAATAATATTTAATATTTAATGAAATAATTAATAATAAATTTTAATATATTAAAAAATATAAAGTTTTAATAAATTTTCAACACTCGTTAGCAAAATCCTCCACTTAATTAATATAATGAAAGGATCAATAACTTTTTTTTATATATTTTTTAATATTTTTAATGATTGAGATTAAATTTTAAATTCTCCAGAGTCCAGTCTAAAGGCCCAGACCCATCATTCAGCGGTATCTATCTCTCTGAGTCCATGATACAATGCGGATCCGAGACCTTCTTCTGTGACACTTAAGTAAAGGTCTTTTTAGATTACGTCATCATCTGAGGCTACATATTCTGAAGAAATATCTCCAATTATTCATAGAAGATTTATATCTGAGATTTACTATTGTGTTTATTATCCGAGACCTTCTACTTCTTTCCTGGTTGGTGATAGGGTCAAATGATCGAAACTGGACGACCTTAGGTCTCAGAGATATGCTGTGTCTATGGTTATGGTTGCAAATGATTAATAGATAATAGAATCTAAGAATAAAGAGGATAGATTAATTTTCTTGTTGGTATGAATATTTTCACTCTACACACGCACCTTTCTAATAACTTTCTCTCACTTAATTTTCTTCTTCGTGCTCTCTCAAAAATTTTATCTCAACACTAAGCAAAATCCTTACTGGCTTAAGTATCAGAGGGTTTTCGCTAGAAAATTGGCTTTACCTTTTCGAGTTTTCTATGTTTTAAAGATAAAAGGCACAGTGAACAAAGAAGAAGAAGCTGGTGCACGAGGTTGAAAAAGGAGTCAATTTCTTGCATCAATATTTAGCGCCGTCTATTAGGAATCGAATAAAAAGCTAGTAAACCATCAACTTTATCGAAAAATGACAACCACAAGAGCTTATCCAACACGAAGGCATAGGTTAGAATGGAGAAATCCAGAAAAAGATTCTATTGACGTAACAACAACAACAAATGAAGATCGCAACATGTTATAAGAGATTCCGGAGCATGTAGGCTCAAGATCTAACTTGAGAGTTACTCCTACTCACAAGCCATAACGTGCAAAAAAAGAAAATGAAGTAGCTCAGTTGCTACAACAACTTCAGAATAACGAACAACAGTATGTGAAAAAAGATTAGCAAATATAAACACTAGTCAAGAAAATTACAAAAATAAAAAGGATACTGAGAATGGGGTCGTTTAGGCCAAGGATGCCTACTGAAGCAGTAGAGAGCAGTACTCCATGACTAAAATAGGGCATGAAAAAAGCTCTAAAGAGAAAGTATACCTCTGTGAAATAAAGAAAAGGAAAAGCTATAGAGGAGCCTCTTTTGAAGATGATGGGAGATAGAAATGAGAATGCGTCTTTCAAGATCTATGAAAAACATCATTGTGAGTCTACTCATTTATCTCAAAGTTCAAAAACTAATCATGAGAAGTTTCGTGAAACCAGTTTACCCCCTGATAATATTAGAAGGATTTTGGAGTAGAAACAAAAGAGGGAGCATGAAGCTTCTAAACATCGTAATTCATGACAAGAGGAGGATTCGGGCATTGTCTCCAAGAAAAAAGATATTGAAACCTTTGTGAGGAAACTTGTAGAAGATATAAATAGTGAGAAAGTGTGATCTTGTTATATTCCAAATCTTCCTTCATTCCAAGGCTCTTAAATTTGGCTTTGCCCCAAAATTTTAGGATATCTCAAATCATCCTATTTTTCGAGAAGACAGATCTTTCTCTACATATGGATTTTTTTCTCGAAAAATGATGCTAATTCAAGGTCTTAATGAAGATCAAATGTGTTAATTATTCCTATTAACACTAGAAGGACAGGTGAGAAAATGGTTCGTCAACTTATCTTCTAGAAGTATTTAGGATTTTGAGCAGTTGTACTATCTTTTCACCAAGGACTTCAGATGGACAGTCTTCAATACCAAAACTCTGAATTCCTTACTACTACTCAAGTAGGGAAGTGAAAAAAGTATCAGAAGCTTTACGAAAAGATACTATAACGAAATGCTTAAGTTAGGAACCTTCTATCATCCATTGATGTTAGAGGGCCTGAAATAAGGGTTAAAGATAGATCGGGATTGTATGCAATATACAAGTCATATGTGATTACATATGAGACTGCTCAGAGAAAATTGCTCGAGAAGATAAAAGTGAAGAATCAAGTGATGCTAAAGATGAAGAAGAGAAGGTTGTAAGAGTTCTTCCAAAGAAAAAAATTAATTCAGAAAGCCTGAAAATAAAAAAATTAAGAATAAAAAGAGAAAATTTTCTGACGTGAACTGAGAAAGAGATCACATGCCAGAATACTTTAGAGCGAAAAGACGTAGGGAAGATTCCTATGTCTGAAAAAGGAGATTGCCTCAGAGGGACAATCCGAGACGAGTGACGTAGGTGCAAAAAGGGAGAAAGTTTACCCCTCTGAATACACCCCTTTCACAAATACTAGAGGAGATCAAGAGGCGGAGAACTCTTTTATTAGACCCTTGCCAGTTAAATCGAAGCCAATGGGAGATGTGAAGAATAAATTCTGTGAGTTTTATTAGGATATGGGGCATCTCACGGATGAATATTTTGATATCCAAGATCAAATTGAGATTTTGGTTAGAAATAACTATCTGACTGAATTCGTAGCAAGGAATGATGATAGGGCTTAGGATTTGAGGTATGGTCAGAGACAGAATAATACTAACCATCATGCGATGGTGATTTCAAAAGGCTCTACCTTGGATGGAAATTTAAACAGTACTTGAAAGAATTATTCACACTATTCTCTGTCAAGCTCAATAGTCGAGCCTTATATAATGAATGTACGTGCTGAGAAGAGGCTAAAAGTGACCTCGGTTCCAATAATGTTACAGATGAAGATGAGTGTGGAGTCCACTATCCATATGATGATGTCCTAGTTATAACGTTAACTGTAAGGACTTATCATGTTGACAAAATATTGATCGATATAGAAAGTTCAACCGATATCATTTTCAAGAAAACTCTGGATTTTTTGGGTATCAAAGACCTCAGACTAAAGCCTGCTGAAACCACATTGCTTGGATTTGGAGAATCTTGTGTATACCTTTGAGAATAGTATAACTACCGATAATTATGGGTGATAGACCGTACCAAAAAATGACAATGGTGAAGCTTCAAGTTGTAGATCTTAAAATTCCATACTCTATGATCTTAGAAAAACGCTTTCTTAACTGTATGAAAGCAGTAAAGAGTGTTCATTATTTGAAGCTTAAATTTTAAGTAGGAAATAGAGTTAGAGTTATAAGAGGTAGTCAGAAAGAAGCCGATCCTACTTTGCTACTATATCAAAAAACTCTTTTTGTATCCATAAATACCTATTGGAAGTGACATCAGTAGAACAAGAAGAAGACGTTGAACCAGAAGGAATACCATAGAATCTGGATGAAAGGGTTAGATAGTAAAACAAGTCTTCGGCTACTGAACCTATAGAAGAAATGACAACTATAGCATTGGATGACAGACAATCTAAAAGAATAGTGAAGATCATATCTAACTTGACCTCCGAATAGAAAATGTTCTTAATTAAAGTGCTAAGGAAAAATGCTGATGTATTTGTCTAATCATATGATGATATGCCAGAAATTAGCACTCGGGTCATCTCCCAGCACTTGGTTGTAGATGCCAAATTCAAACCTATGGCCCAGAAGAGAAGAACATTTAATGCTGAGTGAAAAGAAGCTATCAGAGTAGAAGTAGATAAGCTCCTAAAATTTTGGTTTATTAGGAAAGCGCATTATCCCGAGTGGATTGTCAATGTAGTAATGGTGAAAAAGGCTAATGAAAAATGAACAAGGAGTTGAAGCCAATCCTTAGAAGGTGAAAGCCATCATAGACCTAAAACCCCTAACTACGATGAAAGAATTACAGAGCCTGATAGAAAGGTTGGCCACCCTAAACAAGTTTGTCTCTAAAGCTACAGATAAATGTTTTTCTTTCTTTCAAGCAATGAGAAAAGGGGAAAAAAATGAAATGCGAATAAAGTTTCAGAGAACTTAAAGAGTATTTAGCTCATGTCTCACACTTGATCAGTCTTAAGAAGGAAGACATTATGCAACTATATTTAACTATTAATGACTATTCAGTAAGCTATGTTCTGATTAAAGAAGACATTGAGAAGGTGTAAAAATCTATTTATTACACAAGCAAAGCTCTACTAGATGCCAAGATAAGATACACTCCAACAGAGAAGCTTGCTTTTTCACTTGTCACCATCACAAGAAAGCTGTGTCCTTACTTCTAGATGGATCAAATAGTTGTAATAATAAATAAATCACTAAGATAAATCCTTCACAAATCAGATTTGTTCGGATGATTGATAAAGTGATTTATCAAGCTCAATGAGTATAACATAAATTATAAGTCTTAGAAGGCCATCAAAGGACAAGCATTGGAGGGTTTTGTTACTGAGAGGACAGTAAGAGAACAATTAAATATACTATAGGTCACAAAAATCGATCATAGTCGAGATGAGACTAACGTCACTAAGTCAAGCACCTCGAAAGAATTTTGGTAGTTATACATTGATGGCACTTTCAACATCCAGGGAGGTGGAGTTGGTGTAATTTTGAGAAGACCTGAAGGAGATGAGGTTATGTATTATTTGAAGTTTGATTTCAAGGTAACTAATAATAAGGTTGAGTATGAAGCATTGATTGTTGAAATCAAGTTAGTTTAGGCTTTAAGAACCTTAACCATGAATATAAACAGTGATTCTTAGTTGATTGCAAACCAGATTAATGGACAGTTTCAGACTAAAGAGAACAACATATAGGCTTACTTAAGCCAGACCAAAAAGTTCCTAAAAAAATTCAAAGAGGTTATAGTGAAGCAAGTTTTAGGATCGAGAACTTCAAAGCCGATGCCTTAGCAAGATTGGCCTCCACTTTCAAGGAAAAAGCTCAAGCCTCAATACCTATAGAGGTACTGACACAGAGAAGTGTAGACTTGAAGAATGATTAGGTGGCTGCAATGTAAGAAACTCCTGACCCGACATGGATAAGAGAACTCAAATCCTACATTCAACATAGAGAGTTGCCAGCAGACAGAAATAAGGCAAGGAATATAATATAAAAAATAGATTGGTCAGGTTTACTGTTATTGATAATGTATTGTATAAACGTGGTTTTAATTTGTCATATTTAAAATGCTTGAGACCAGATGTGGCAAAGAAAGTTCTGGAAAAAGTTTATAATGGGATCTATGAAAGTCATGATGGGACCCGTTCTCTTATGTATAAAATCCTACGACAAGGATATTATTGGCCTACAATCTTTCAAGATGCTTCTTAAATAATTAAATCTTGCCACGAATGTCAAATCCAGGTGATATTCTGAGACAACCACCAAAAGAGCTTTCTTGTCTTTCTAGTTTTTAGCCTTTCTCTTAATGGGGTTTGGACTTGATTGAACCGTTACCTGCTATCTGAGCCAACACTAATTATGTAATAGTAATGATCAATTACTTCACAAAGTGTGTGAAAGCTAAGCCTCTATCCAGCGTAACTGAAAGGAAGATGACAGTTTTTGTAAAATAGAATATAATATATCGCTTTGGGGTTCCATAAATCTTGGTGGTTGATAATGGAAAACAGTTTGACAACATCAAGTTTCGAGAGTTCTGCTTGGACTTTAGTATAGACTTGAGATTTGTAACCCTGACCCATTCTTAAGCTAATGGATAAGTTAAAGCTGCCAACAAGATAGTCAAGAAAGATGTTTAGGTAAAAAGTAGAGGTGACATATGGAACTCTTCCGAAAAGATACGTGGCACCCTTGATCTTAAGACACTGCCTTCCCATTACATCCCTCAAGTAATCTACTCCCTCAAAAAATATATCCTGCAGGTGCCAGGTGATCTGTCTTCAGGTATCTGATAACCTACCCTTAGGTGCCAGCTAGTCCAACTCTCAGGTATTAAACTGCCAACCCCTCAGGGGGTGCATTACTGGTCTCCTGCTGCTGTGATAACCGCTTAGGGGACATCCTCTCCTCATCCTTGACCAGGGGATCACCGACTTATAATCTCAAACTCATGCCCACCACATCATTCAAAAATGAGAATGATTGAATGACACTACAGGCTCTACGTCTAGAGTCGCTGCCGAGCCATAAAAGCCATCTGTCTCATCTTCTGCCTACTTTCAAATGATGTGACAATAGCAAGTTTTAAAACTTTTAATCTGTCAACATGGTCATTAAAGAAACGCGGCTGCACATTATTTAAAGACAAAAGAGTCTTATCATTCTCATTCTTCGATGCTTAGTCACAGTCACCAGGGGCACTATATAAAGAGAGTCTTTGAGCAAAAAAGAGAGCTCCTTTGGGATTTCTTCTTGTTTTCTGGCTTCTTCTTCTCCCACCTTTGGGTAACAAAGACTTCTCCAACTCTTTGCCACCTCAAAACTCTCTATTTTCTTTCTTTGTGTTCACCGTGATTTACCTTCTATTCTTCATTATCATTGACTTAGGCATCGGAGTTTTTCCGTTGAGAAATCTACCCAACGTGACTTCAAAGGTGTTATTATTTTGTAGGGCTTAGGAGGTGGAGCTTTGCACATACCAAGCTTGCTATTTTTTTGCTATTTTCAGATGAAGACTCACATTCACCACATCCAGATTATTCTCATACCTTACCTACTGAATCATTCCTCGTTGATTGTGAGGAGGTCTAGGGACATTTCTTGTACTAACAGCTAATGCCATCTATGGGAAACTGATAAAAAGTCATTGAAGTATCACTCGGTGAAGGAAGAAAAGAGAGAAAGTTGTTTTTAAAGTCTTGATAGAAGTTGAAAAACTCTGGAAGGTGGTAGAACGAAGGTGAGGCATGAAAAGTTTTAGCTCTAGTGAAAGGACTGTGTGCGATAATGGTACAGCACAGTTGGCGCGTGAAGGACCCTGGCCAGACAGTGAACATATGAAAAGGCTCTTGGCAAGCAAGGCCAAGGTACTGGAGAAAGAACTCATAGAGATCAGACAACAGATGACCAAAGAGCCAGTCTCCTTGGGAGAGGAGAGAATGCCATTTCTTCCTGGGTAACAGGAAAGTCAAGCTCCCCGTAGTGGCTATATGGAGATGGTTCAGAGATTAAGAGAGATGCGTGGCTACGCACCTGAGTTTAATTGACAACTGTTCAGATAGAGAAAACCAAGGTGGTAGAAAGATTGATGGAGGAACCCTGTACCCCTCAAGAAATCAACATCCCCTTTCAAGATTTATGAGGAATATGATTGGAGGAGAGATAATACTGACAGAGACCAGGAGACAACAAGCAGATCAATGTTGGAAAGAAGATTCTACCTAAATGAGAAGTATACTCGAGAGAGGGAGGCGGCAGTAGCTACCAGTAGGAAGGAGGTAGAGGATTGTGTGAGAAGGATGCTACGTAAAATAGAAACACAAGGGGTTACTAGCTCAGGAGAGAATCCAAGGACTGAAGGTGCCCCTGCCTCTGCATTCACATCCCCTCTCTCAGAGAAAATCTTAGCATTACGCCTTTTTAGGAAGTTCAAAATGCCCTAATTAGCTCCTTACTCTGAGAAGACCAACCCCTCCTTACATGTGGACACATTCAGGGAGATGATATTGATCGAGGGTCTGACTGAGCTAAAAATGTACTGACCCTTACCCCTGACATTATAAGGATCGTCCAGGCATTGGTATAAGAGCCTGCCATCAGCCAGCATCAATAGCTTTAGTCAGCTAGCAACCTTTTTGAAAATAAGTTTTGGGAAGCTGTAGCCATCAGCCAAAACCTGAGAGCTCTACTGTCTATACGCCAGAACTCTAGGGAGACCCTGAAAAGCATTGTGAGGAGATACCATGAAGAGGTTATAGAGTTAGGCGTCTACTATCATCCCCTGATGCTAGAAGAATTGAAGAAGGGTCTATGATTGGAGAGGGTCTGGTACGCCGTCCATCAACAGACTTTGAACACCTACGAGGTGACTAGGATTGAGTTGCTCGATGAGAATCGTGCAGCCCCAGTTAGGAGAGAGCACCCGCATAATACGCAACAAAGGGATAGGGGAAATCATTATGGGAACCAGAAGAATGATAGGAGGGACGCTGACAGAAGGGTCAGGGTCAGGGGAAGTTCTTACCCGAGCTGTAGAGAGATGAGAGATCCTCGAGATTCCTTCCAGCTAAGGCTTCCCCCAGAAGGGTGGAGAAGGTTATCGCCCAGGGTATCATACTCCTAAAAGCTCCCCTATCCAAAATGTACGAGTATGCCAAAAGTAGGGGGCTTTTGGCACCTTAACCCAGAGTATGAAAGTCAAGGTGCCCTTAAAAAATAAAGGTCGATTTTGTGAGTTCTACAAGGAATGAGGCCACACCACAGACTAATATAAAGATTTTTGAAACCAGATTGAGGTACTCGTCAAAAATAGTTACCTCATGAACTACATCACAAATTCTCAGTATATCCCCCCAGGAATAGGACAGCATCAGGAAGATGACGATGATCGAGGATCCAATCGAGGCACTCTAATCATTTCAGGGGGCCTTACTTTGGTAGGACTACCAAATAATGTCCGTAAAATCTATACTTATTACTTTCTGCCCAATCACTCGTTGGATATTCATGTAATAAATGTACAAGCTGACAAGAGATTGAGGATAGCGATCATCCTCATAATGTTCACCAACGAAGATGAGGTAAGGGTCCATTACCCTCATGATGAGGCCTTAGTAGTGGCAATAGGGATTGCATCAAAATAAGTCAATAGGATACTGGTCGATACAGACAGCTCGATGAACATCATCTTCAAGGACACTTTGGATGCCCTGAACATAGAGGATTTGGAATTGGCCCTGTCAGAATCTATGCTGCATGAGTTTGGGGATTCTTACATCATCCCCTTGGGATCAGTATAACTGCCAGTGACCATGGATGACAAGCTCTATCAGAAAACTATCATAGTGTATTTTTAGGTGGTTGACCTGAAAATCCCTTATTCCACCATCCTAAGAAGACTTTTTCTCCGAAATACCAAAGTAGTGAAAAGTATACATTATTTGAAGTTAAAGTTCAGAGATGAAGAAAGGATAGGCTTCGTCAGGGGCAACCAAAGGGAGATAAGATCCTATTTCACAACCTCCTCTAAGCAGGCATATTACATTCGTAAGAGGCCTCTAGAAGCGTCTACCAGTGAGATGGAGAACTAAACCCCCAAGCCTAATAAGAGTATAACGAGGGTACTGTAAGCTACAGCCTCCATCAATAATCAGGCTAGAGATGGTGTCGAGCCCTCAGTCCCAAGATTAAAATTGGAAGAGACCTTAACTAATGTAATATTGGATGAACGGTACCCCAAGAGGACTGTAAGGATTGGTGCTCAATTAGATCCAGAGCAAAGGTGAAGCATGATAGAAACCTTGAGGCAGAATGTAGATGTGTTTGCCTGGAGTCATGAGGACTTGCCAGGTATAGATGCTTACATCATGACCTATCAACTGATAGTCAGTCCTGCAGCACACCAACCAATGCGACAGAAGAGAAGGGTCTTTAATTTTGAGAGGCAAAGAGCCATTAGAGTAAAGGTGGATAAACTTCTCAAAGTAGGCTTCATCAGGGAAGCTAAGTACCTGGACTGGCTAGCAAATGTGGTTATGGTTAAGAAGGCCAACAAAAGATGAAGGATGTGTATTGACTTCACTGACCTCAATAAAGCTTATATCAAGGATAGCTTTTCCCTGTCTCAGATTGATCAACTGATTGATTCAATTGTGGGCCATAAATTGCTGAGTTTGATAGATGCCTTCTCAAGGTACAATCAAATATCTATGCACCCCTTTGATCAAGACAAAATAACATTCATCATAAATCAGAGGTTGTACTGCTACAAAGTTATGCCCTTTGGATTGAAGAATGCTGGGGTTATTTTCTAGAGATTGGTGAACAAAGTATCAAGTCCTTGATAGAAAATTTCATAGAGGTCTATGTGCATGATATGATTGCAAAATTCATGAAAGCTATAGACCATCCCCTTCACCTGAAACAAGAGTTCTCACTCTTTAGGAAGTATCAGTTGAGACTCAATCCTAAGAAGTGTGCCTTCGAGGTCAGGTCAGAAAGTTTCTAGGCTTCATGGTTAGTAAAAGGGGAATTAAATCCAATCCATAGAAGATCCAGGCTATCATGGACCTGGGAGCTCCCAAGACACTGAAGGAGTTACAGAACTTAACAGGAAGGTTAGCGGCCTTGAGTTGATTGATTTCAAGATTCATTAACAAGTGTTATCCTTTTTTTAGGACCGTAAGAAAAGGTAAAGACATGTCATGGGACGAAGAGTACGAGAACTCATTCAATCAACTCAAGAGTTACTTGGCCTTTGCCTTACAGCTGGTTAGCCTTCTGCCAAAGTAGACACTATTCAACATCAAATTTCATCAACGCAAGGTCATAAAAGGACAATCTCTTATCAATTTTGTAGTTGAACGCACGGTGACAGAGACACTAATAGTCTTGTAACTTTTAATAAGTAAATCGAATGTAATAGAAGTATATCACCCTGGTCTAGGAGGACTCCTCAATTGGCACTTATGGATAGACGGATCGGCAAACAATAGTGGGGATGAAGCTGGTCTTATCCTGATCGACCCAGAAAGAGAAGAGGTTATGTACGCTCTTAGATTCTTTTTTCCTATAACCAACAATTAAGCAGAATATGAAGCTTTGTTGGTAAGATTGAGAATAGCACAAGAAATCGGGGTCTGTTCTCTTATAATCAGCAACGATTCACAACTTCTAGTGAATTATATGAATAGGACATACCAAGTCTAGGAGAAGAGCATGAGGGCTTATCTCTCAGCAGTATTTCTACTGATCAATAACTTTGATAAAGTCGAAGTATGAAGAATCTCTCAATTCAAGAACTTTTGGTTTGATGCATTATCAAAGCTCGCTTCATCTCTTATCAAAAATATCCCTAAGATGATCCCCGTAGAAACCCTGGATCAGAGGAGCACCTATCCCCCTGAGAGCAACAGTGTTATAATGACCTATGATGAACCAACTACATGGATAGACTCGATCCAAAAGTACATCGATGAGGGAGTGCTACCACTTGACCAAAATGAGGCTCTCAGGGTTAGAAGAAAAGCTGCCAGGTTCACTGTAATAGAAGGTACCCTCTACAAAATAGGAGTAAGCACCCCCTACCTGAGGTGCCTCGAACCATGCGAGACAGAAAAAGTGCTGGACAAAATATATCAGGAGACTTATAAAAATTACAGTGACAGTAGGAGTCTAGTACATCGAGTGTTAAGGCAAGAATACTTCTAACCAACTATAAAGCAAGATGCTCATGATCTGGTGCATCGGTATTATGCCTATTAGGTACACATAGATATCCCCCGACAGCTCTCTGAGAACCTGACAATCTTATTAAATCCCTGGCCATTCGTACAATGGGGGCTAGACCTAATAGGTCCCTTCTCAATTGCCAGGGCCCAGGTGAAATATGACATTATGGCCATTGATTACTTAACTAAGTGGGTAGAGGCGAAACCATTATCCAAAATCACCGAGAAGAACACCATTATTTTAATTTAAAAAAACATCCTCTATCGACACAGTATTTTTAGCGTATTGATTGCTGATAATAGAAAATAATTATATCGTAATTAGAATATTGACCTAAGGCTTGTATCCCCGGTTCACCCCAAAACCAACGGACAAGTTGAAGTCGCCAATAAAACTATCAAGAAATTACTAAAAAAAAAGTTGGGTGACCAAAAAAGAGCCTGGGCAGACGAACTTTTGAAAATCCTGTGGGCCTACCGAACTATAGACAAAGTGGTCACGGGAGAAACCCCTTACTTTCTGATATATGGGTTCAAGGCAGTGATTCTATTTGAGATGGACATTCCAACCTTTCGTATCTTCCACTTCGATGAGGAAGGAAATCAATAAGTCATACATCTTGATCTTGACTTACGTGAAGAAGCAAGAGACTATGCCTTGATAAGGACAGCCTCTCATCAACAAAAAGTATCTCGATCCTACAATAGGAGGGTCAGATTACGATCTTTCAGAGAATGAGACCTTATTCTTAGAAGGGTCACCCTCAATACTAGAGTAACATCTGAAGGCTCCCTAGGCGCTAGCTAGAAAGGACTTTACTAAGTGGTTCACCCAGTCAGACCAGGAACATATAAATTATCCTGACCAGATGACAGTGTCCTGAATAAAGTCTAACTTACAGAGATGCTGAAGAGGTACTATCCTTGAGAGAGTTTCTCCTCAGGGTAACCTATTTGTAAGATATAAATTCTTAGCATCTCCTAGAGTTCCTCTTTGGCCAAGTATAAAGGTTCCACCTTGTGTCAGATATTTCTCCTAGGGTTTAGGTTGGCTTGAAGCCCTAAAAATTCCCCGGCCCTCTTCAACCTTTCTCTTGGTGCTATGATTGGCTCTAAGCCCTAAAATCTCCTAACACTACTCGAGCCTTCTCCTAGTGTTAAGGTTAGCTCTAAGCCCTAAAATCCCTTAGCACTAGTTGAGCCATAAAATCCTGATCATCACAGGCTCTATAAGCCTTTAGCCCATATCAGATATCTTGAGAGATTAAGACCTGATGTGTATTAGGCATGATAAATCCTGGTTGTATCAGGTCCTCTCGTAGGGTCTAGATTGACTTTAAGCCCTAAAATCTCCTAATCCTAGTTGAGCCTTCTCCTAGTGTTAAGATTGGCTTGAAACCCTAAAATCCCTTAGCTCTAATCGAGCTATAAATTCTTGATCGTCCCAAGTACTATAAGCCTTTAACCCATGTTAAGTATCCTAAGAGACTAAGACCTAACCCGTATTAAACGTGATAAGTTCTGATGGTATCGGGTCCTCTCTTAGGGTACAGATTGGCTTTGAGCCTTAAAATTTCCTCACCCTAATCGAACTTTCTCATAATGCTATGGTTGGCTCTAAGCCCTAAAATCCCTTAGCATTAGTTGAGCTATAAATTTCTGACTATCGCAGGCACTATAAGCCCTTAGCCCATGTCAGGTATCCTGAGAGACCAAAACCTAACCCGTATTAGCGTGATAAGCCCTGACAGTATCAGGTCCTCTTCGAGGGTCCAGGTTGGCTTTAACCCCTAAAATCTTCTGCCCCTAGTCGAGCTTTCTCCTAAAGTCACAATTGGCACTAAGCTTCAAAAGATGTCTGACCCTAGTCAAGTTCTCTTCTAGAGTCATATATTGATGTCAAGCTCTAAAGCCCCCCGAATGCATTCTCGACCCCGAGATGATTATTGCCACTCTTGCATATAGTTAGCAACTCTAAATACTTAACTGATTTATAGTCAAGTAGCAGTCAAGCTTTATTCAAAACAAATCAGTTAAGTAAGAAAGAAAGAAAGCTGGTCAATATGATAAATAGAAGAGTGAAAAAGAATCAATATCTTTTCATTATGAATGAATGGAAAATACATCTATGTCATGTATTCGGTTTACAAAAATCACTATGTGTCAATTTACAAAGAAGTTGTTACAAAAACATATATACAAGGACTTAAAGACCTTTGGGAGGGTTCTCTTACCCATCAGAAAATACCTCAATCCATATATTCTTGACTTGGGGGTAGGAGGAACTTCTTCATTCACTGCTATCTAGGGGGTCGGAGGGGCTTCTTCCTTGTTCTCTGTAGAGGGGACCTCCTCAATATTTTTGGCTCAAGGGGATGGAGAGTCTTCATTATTTGCAATTGAGATCTGAGGAACCTGTTACTCAGCACCCCTAGTGGTTGCCTCAGAAAGCCCGTCTGTTGAATCAATGGGAAGATCTTCATTTCTTTGCCTTTCTTCATTAGCAGTAATATTAACTTCCTGGGCCATGGTCTCCGAAAGATCATCCAAATGTTATGTTCCTAGGACCCCTGGGACGTCGCGACCTAATTGATCGAATAACCAACGTAAGTCCAGGTCTGGATATTCTTGGAGAAAGAGACGGCTCGTCAAATCTACACCCTCATCGATCATTTGATTGTATCGGGACTCCAATTGGGCTGACACCTCTTTCATTTTCTTTGTCTGCTCCTCCAGAGACTCCTGCACCTTTTTAAATTGCTCCTCAAGGCCTTGGTACTCTTCTGTTAGAAAGGTCACTTTGTCATCTAAGCGCACGCTCTTTGACAGGATTACATAATATTGCTCCTTCAGGCAGGTATCTTCATCCTTAAGGGTTCGATATAGATTATTCAATTTTTTATACTAATCGATGACCCTCCGTCTGGCCCTCTATATATGTTAGTTTCTAATGGCCTAATACATGCATAATTGAAGTTTCTCTCCCTAGGAAACAAAGCTTAAAACCATGCTATACAATGAAGAAAACAAGGAAGAA
>JAVXUL010146573.1:0-14435 GCA_035590515.1 Trichilia minutiflora
GGAAAGATTGTTTCCAATTTTAGTTTTTATTTTGAATTTAAGGAATTTTATTGACTGGACAAAATTGGGTTATGACACCTGTCCACAATCACCCATATCGCATCATGCCCGGATTACGTACACGGTAGTCCTATCACAAAGTCCATGGTGATGTGCTTCTATTTCCATTCTGGTATGGGTAACAGTTGGAATGTTCCTCCTGGCTTTTGATGTTCAGCTTTAACCTGTTGACACGTCATACATCCGACAACAAACTCTGCAATATCTCGCTTTATTCTAGACCGCCAATAATTCTCTTAGATAGTTCTGTACATTTTAGTGCTACCAGGATACATGGCAAAAGCTTAACAGTGAGCTTCTTCCAGGATGATATTTTTCAAATTATCGCCTGAGGGTACACATATCCTACCTCTCAAGGTTAAAAATCCATCCTGAGAGATATAAAAATCTCCAGCATTATCATTCATAATGTTCTGACAAGCTTTCAATAATTCTGGGTCCTGCATCTGCCTTTCTCTTATATGATCTCGTAGAGTCAATCTCACTACAAAACTGGATAATATCAAACCATTCTGACCGTAATATAGAGTTACTCGTAAACTCTTCAATTCCAGTAACAATGGGAGGTATGTTGACCAAACATACGCCACTGTTACGGAGCACTTCCTACTCAAAGCGTCTGGCACCAAATTGGCTTTACTTGGGTGATAATCAATCACCAAATCATAATCCTTAATCAGCTCAAACCATCTTCTCTGCCTTAAATTCAATTCCTTCTGAGTGAGTAAATATTTCAAACTCTGATAATCCGTGAAAATCTGACACCTCTCTCCATATAAATAATGTCTCTAGATCTTCAAAGTAAAGACTATGACTGTCAATTCTAAATCATAGGTCGAGTAATTCTCCTCATGCTTTTTAAGTTGTCTAAAACCATAAGCGATTACCTTCCCATTCTGCATTAACACGCATCCCAGTCCTTGTCTGGAGGCATCACTAAACACTATATATCCTTCTCTAGAGATAGGTAGTGTCAAAACTGGAGCTGAGGTGAGGCGATTTTTTAACTCTTGAAAATACTGCTCGTATCTCTCATCCCACTCAAACTTAACATTCTTTCTCGTTAAACGTGTCAATGGGGCTTCTATCAAGGAAAAATTCTCAACAAACTTCCTGTAGTAGCCTGCCAATCCCAGGAAGCTTCTGATCTCAGTCACCGTCTTCGGCCTCTCCCACTGAACTATAGCTTTCACTTTTCGAGGATCCACAAAAATCCCTTCCTTTGAGACCACATGTCCCAAGAATATCACTTCTCAAAGCCAAAACTCACACTTCAAGAATTTTGCATACAATCTTCTTTCTCTCAGAGTCTAAAGAACAATCCAGATATGCTGAGCATGTTCTTTCTTGATCTTCGATTAAACCAAGATATCATCGATAAAAATAATCACAAACTTATTGAGGTATGGATGGAATACCCGATTCATGAGGTCCATGAATGCAGCTGGGGCATTGGTTAGCCCGAATGGCATAACTAGGAACTCATAATGTCCATAGCGAGTCCGAAAAGCTATTTTGGCTACATCACTCTCCTTGATCCGCAACTGATAGTACCCAGACCTCAGATCAATCTTCAAAAACACACTCGCCCCTTGTAACTAATTAAACAAATCGTCGATTCTGGGAAGTGGATACTTATTCTGGATAGTGACCCGATTCAACTGTCGATAATCAATACACAATCGTAGAGTTCCATCATTCTTCTTAACAAATAACACCGGAGAATCCCAAGGCGACATAGTTGGCCTGACAAAACCTTTATCTACCAAATCTTGAAGTTACACCTTCAATTCCTTAAGCTTAGTCAGTGCCATATGATAGATAGGCATTGAAATTGGCATAGTACCCGGCACCAAATTAATACTAAAATTAAATTCTCGCATAGGAGGCATTCCTGGTAACTCGTCGAGAAAGACATCTGAGAATTCTCTCATGACAGGGACTTGCTCAACCGAGCTTTCAGAAATCGTATTATCAATAATATGTGCCAAATATCCTTGACACCCTTTACTCAAGAACCGTTGGACTTCTAAAGCAAAAATTATACTACTAGATAACACGTTCTGATTACCTTTGAAAACCACCTCTGATCCTTCGGGTCCTCTGATAACAACCTGCTTAGAAAAGCAGTCCACTCTAGCTCGATGTCTGGACAACCAGTCCATCCCCAAAATCACATCGATATCTTCCATCCTTAGAGGAATCAAATCTGCTATCAGCTCAACTCCATTCATAGTTTTTGTATAATTCCTAAACACGGTCTTCCTCAATAACTTCTGACCTAATGGGGTATGCACAATAATTTTCTGGTCTAGTGGTGATAAGGGAACATTAGCATAAGATGCTAGGGTCGTGTTGACAAAAGATCGATTGGAACTCGAATCTATGAATGCATATACAGGTTGATCAAAAATAGTAATTATACCAATCACTACATCTGGATTAGCCTGTGCCAGCTCTTGGTCCAAAGCAAACACCTTGGTATGCACTCTATCTTGAGATCTCTGTGCACCTCGAGACGCTGCAGATGAACTACCACCTCCTGATTTTCTACCTGAAGAAGCAGCTGCCTGCTCAACTGGTGACTGCTGGCTCATCCGACCACCTGTCTTCACTCTGCCTAACTTGGGACAAAACCGCCTTATGTGCCCCATTTCTTCACAGTGATGGCACACATAAGATTATGGGAAAGAACCTGCGTGATACTGTCTGCATGAAGGGCATTTTTCTACATTCTGATTCTGTCTCGAACCCTGAGCATGACCCTGTGCTGATGATCTGAATCTAGAGGGTCCTTGGTTTTGAGGAGAATGTGAAGATATACTGGCTGGGCTCGTAGCAGAGGCACAGCTGGATGAACCACTACTGTAACTCTTCTTAGACAAAGAACCAATCTGTATACTCAGATCTTTCCTCTTTTGAAACTGACCCCTCGATCTTCTTTCTCCGACTAACTTCTCAGCTCGAAGAGCCATCTGTATCATTTTTTTGTATCCTTGGGTCCCTGATAAAGACATCTTTTCACGAATCTCGAAATTCAGACCCTCATCAAATTTAGCACACAGGTTCTCTTCATTAGCAAACTCAGGTACAAACTCCACCAGCTCCCTTAACTGAGTCTCATACTCCGTCACTGTTTTGCCCATCTGTCTCAGGCGAAGAAATTCTTGCTTCTTCTAATTGTAGTGAAAGGGATTATAGTACTGATCCCTGAATTCCTGCACAAAGTTATCCCAAGTCAACTGGACCGAAGCTATGGCTTGCATATTAGCCCACCATGTGGTTGCACTACCCTCCAACAATCTCACAGCTACTTTTAATTTATACCTATCCTCCAACTCCATATCATTAAAGATATGGTTTTAATCAAATATTGATTTTTTGAAGAAAATATATTTTGTTGAGCATAAAATGATTTTCGTCTTCCGATTAGGATAACTCTTTAGTTAATCTCAATTGAGTTATCAAAGGGATCTAATTTACTACTATCATCCTAAAATATCAATTTCCAAAGCCTTAGTGTTTTAATTTATATTTAATTTCTATTTGATAATTTCTTTGTTTTAAATTAGTTCAACACTTGTTCTACCTTTGCTATTGGCCTTCTTCTATTGGACATTGGCTTGAACATAACCTAATTGGACTCTTGACAAAAACACTCCTTGTGGATACGACACTTGGACTCATCGGACTATACTTTAACAAGATTACCTATACTTGAGTACAAAATCTAATTGAGATCAGGTACTCCAATCCGATATATTGAGCCAATAAATCTTATCTTAACTATCATTCGTCTCTACATGTAAATAATATATGATTAAACAAGCTTAGACATAAATAGTCTTGTACTTATGTACCGTATAAACCATATGAATTCACATCTTATTTGACTATGAAGTCCTAAGTCAAAAGATTACATTACATACTAGTATAAGCATAAGATCAATCATTAACTTATGCATTGCCATGTGATTTATCATCAATTCGTAATATTTAAAAAATAGATCTCTAACTATTATCCTAATAATGTGACTCTCCTCGTTACCCATATTAATATCATCTCTTGATATTTGTCGAAGACATCTAGTATGCTTACTATACGATATTATTATCCATTCAATATCACTTCAATAGAAAATAGTTTTGATAATATCATTTTACAATTAAATAAAATATGTGAATAATTTACATACATACTTTATTTAATTACATGATACAATAAAGAAAGTAACTTACGTATATGAATAAAGAACTCATTCTTTTTATTAATAATAAATGTTATATACAAGATATAGTATCCTTAAAATTAACAATTGAATAATTTTTAGGACATACTCTAACAATCTCTTACTTACACTAAAGTCATTCATTATTATATCTCATATCTATCTTCTCAAGATGGTGGTTTAGCTGCTTTTTCATTATCGCTTTAGTTAGTGGATCAGTCACGTTATCTATTGAAGATGTTCTTGAAATAATTATTTCTCCACTAGTAAACTCTCTCAAAATATGATATTTATACTGAATATATTTGGACTTTTGGTGTGCTCTCGGTTTCTTTGTCTATATAATAGCTTTAGTATTGTCATATAATATGATTATTTAATAAGCCAAGTTAAAAACTACACCTAGTTCAGCATCTAACATTCTTTTTTGGTGTTTTTGAAATGATAATATATTTAGTTTTAGTAGTAGAGTCTAATATTATCATTTGTTTAAAACTATTTTAAATAACAGTACATTTATTACATATAAAAAAATGCCAATATAGACTTCCTATCTTCAACATCTAATTGAAAGTCAGAATTTGAGTATCACTAAATGTTCAACTCTTGATATCCATAACTCAAAATCAAATCCTTAGTTCTTCTCAAGTATTTAAGGATTAATTTTATTATCGATCAATGTTATTTCCCTAGATTGGCCCAATAATTTTTGGTAACATTTACAACATATACTATATCAGATCTTATATATAGCATTACATTTATGAAGCTACCTATAGCTGAAGCATAAGACACATTCGTATTCACTGTCACTCTTTATCAGTCTTTGATTTCATATCTCTAGAAAGATAAAAACTATACATGAAGAATAAGAAACCTCTCTTAAAGTTCTCTATATTAAAATTTTCAGTATTCTTTCTATGTACAATTTTTAGAATAATCATATTATCCTTTTCGTTCTATCTTTATAGATATGAATCTAAAAGACATAGGTTGCTTCTACTAATTCTTTCATAAAGAAGATTGATGATTTTATATGTTTTTGATGATGAGCAATTATTCTTAATGATTAATTTAATTGATAAAATTAGATACATTAATGAAATTGATCAATTGAATTATGCTATTGAGGAAATTAGATTAATTGGATAAATTGACAAATAAATTTATGTGGCTTATTTGTTATATAAACTTAGTTGAAAATGAAATTGAGTTGATTGCTCTTTGATTACTTTGAAATATGAGCATACATTGTTAATTTTATAAAGTAAATGTTGCACTTACTGTCAAAGTTGAGAAAGTCAAGTTATAAACGGATTAATATATTGCTTGAAGAGATCAAACTTGTAAAAAGATAATTGATGCTACATAAAGGAACACATCAAAGTATCGATACATGTATATTAAAATATCGATACTTATTGATGAAGTGAAGAAAAGAAGAAAATGAACACCCATGTATTGATACATGGAGAAGAAAGGATTGGTACATTCTTTGAAGACATTAAAAATATCAATACTTAGTTTTAAAGTATAGACACTTAGTGACGAAGTAGAATCTAAAAGTGAAGCGCATCTAAGGATCGATACTGTAACATAAAGAGATCCATACGTAGTTCTGAAAAAATAAAAGTATTGATACATAGATCACAAGTATTGACACATTGAACTTGAAAATTTTTAAAAGTATTATATAACAAGAAATATCGATACTTAGGCACAAAGGATCAATCTGTAAACTCAAACAAAGCAAAAGTATTGATACATGTATTGTAGGTATCGATATATTATGGTTTTTTAAACTACAATAACTATTTTTATGGTATTAATTACAGACCAGAGAGCCATTGATGTTATTTTCTTAGAGCTTTAAAAGCTTTATTTTTCAAAGAGACAAGAAGAATGAATTGAGCAGAAAGAATATTGATCAAGGAAGAACAAAAATATCCTCTGATTATTCTCAGAAATCAATTGTGTACTAAAATTTTATATTCTTTTTAGAGAGAGGAATACTCTTCTGTACTTATTACAAATCAACTTTTACAAGAGAATTTTATTTTTCATTTTCTTTGACTAAAAAAAAATTGGGTTACTCTTCACCCAATAAAAGAAATAAGCTATATATTGGGTTAATTTTTACTCGCTAAAAGAAAGACGTGTGTTGACTGCCTTTTGCCAAAAAAAAAAGAGTGTGTTTGAGTTGTACTTAACTTATGAAACTAAAACAATAGTAGAACCTCAGTGTGGAGTTAAAAACCAAAAAGAGTGGACATAGGTAGATTGTCAAACCAGTATATATCGCTGTTTGCCATTCTTTCTCTACTTTTTTAGAATTTTGAGTATTAATTTGTTTGTGTTTTATCATTCATCTCATTAAAATACATGTTAGTTGCATCTTTATATAATTAGTTCTTAAATTTTGATAAAACCCAATTCATCTCCCTCTTGGTTGTAGCCATCTAAGCTAACAAGTGGTATCAGAGCCTTACTTTGCACATTTAAAATTAATGATCTTAGAGGAATAGATCAATCATGGTATTTAACAGTAATACCAGTTAATTCATTGAAGTTTAATCCACTCATAGACTTCTATTTTTCAATGGTTCATATTACTCTTGTTAGAAAAAATGTATGAAAATATATTTGACCACTCTTGACTTTGATATTAACTATTATAGATGATGGGTACAACTTACCTATGATTATAGATGAAGTGACCAGGGAAAGGAAACCTAAACCCAAGAGAGATTAGACTATAAAAGAGAAAAATAATTCACTTTCAATAGAAAGGTAATGAATGTATTATATTGTGTATTAGATAGAATCGAATACAATATAATTTTAAGGTGTGACACTACCAAGGCTATACAGGATATATTAAAGGTCACACATGAGGGTAACAATAAAGTCAGAGACCCTCTAATCAATATGTTAGTGCATGATTAGAAGTTATTCAAAATGAAACCTTATGAGAGTATTAAGGATATGTACACTAATTTCACAAACATTATAAATAGTTTGAAAGAATTAGGTAGGATATATTCTAATGTTGATATTGTAACAAAAATTTTGAGGAGTTTACCTAGGTCATAGGAAGCAAAAGTGATAGTCATTCGGAAAGCAAATGATTTGAGCAAGCTGTTACTAGAAAAACTACTCAAATCGTTAATGACATATAAGCTGGAGGTGAGTAAAAATAAGAATGAAGACAAAGAAAGAGAACGAAAGAGTAGACTAAATGATAAAGATAATAAAAGTGAAGAAAAAAGAACTGATGAGGATGTGTTTTTATTGATGGCAAGAAAGATGAAGAAATTCTTCAACAACGACAGAAAAAAAGAAGAAACTAGAAGAGAAGAGATTTTTAACAAAATGAGAAATTTGATAAATATAAGAAGAGCAAGAAGAAAAAGATAAAGAAAGAAATCATTTGCTATGAATGCAAGAAACCAAGATATTCACAACTTGAGTGTCCTATGAAGAAGCATAAGAAAGATAGTAAAAAGAAGAAAGCTATGAAAGTTATGTAGGATGGCAAAGATAGTAAAAAGAAGAAAGCTATGAAAGTTATGTAGGATGGCTTATTAAGCAAAAGGAGTCTTTCCTTCTCAAACAATGAATACGCCATCTTTTATTTCATAGGAAGATAAAAAGATGAGGTATATTCTCTCAACCAATACTTTTCTTATTATAAGATCTATTTTAATAGTGAAGATGAGATGCAATTTGTTGAGTTAAAGACTTGAATGATGAGTTAAAAAAGATTTTAAAAAATTATGTGAAAAGTATGGAAAGATTAAGAAAAAGAACTCACTTAGTAAAGAAAATAATGCATTGAAATCAAAAGTTAGTGAGGTAGAAAAGAAGGATGTGTATGATTATGCTAAAGAGACAGATACACTAAAGAATAAAAATAGAGCTTTAAGTGATAGAGTATATTACTATAGAAAATTGCTTACTAAGTTCACTAAAGGAACAAAATAATTAGACAAGTTATTAGCAAGTCAACGAATAGTATTTGATAAGGCTGGGATAGGTTATAGGTAAGAAAAAAACAAAAGACTTATTTAAACTATTTAGTTTAATCTTTTAGATGAATAAGTTCTTTTATTAAATGTCATCATTATTCTAGAAAAGAACATTATAGCAACATATGCCCTATCAAGAAAAACACTTACAAGGGTCTAAAATTAATTTGGGTTCCTAAAGGTTCAAAAATGAAATCAAATATACTTGCTAGAATGGCATGGGTTTCAAAGTCTAATACTAATATTTATGAATCTAAAGTTAAATAGGTACCAAAATAAACTCTCTTTGTTTTATAGGAACTGTAAGTGAGAAGCTTCAAGTACAACAAGAAATTGTTTCTCCACAGTGGATGCTCAAGGCACATATCGAAGACAAGTGGCTCTTCTTACATCAAGAGATAAAGAATGGAAAGAATGTTATCTTTGGTGATAACTGTAGGGGAAAAGTGAGAGGCATTGGCACAATTGAGGTAAATAATGTATAGATTAATGATGTGATATATATTAAATGTTTAAAGTATAATTTACTTAACATTAGCCAATTATATGATAATAGTTATAATGTTATGTGTGATAATTATTGGTTGTACCATAGAAGATTAGGTAATTGTAAAATGGATCTCATTAGTAAATTAACTAAACATGACTTATTAGATGATCACCCTATAATCTCAAGTTTACCAAGAGTAAGACTTGTAGGCCTTGCTAATTAAGAAAACAAGTTAGAAGTTTATTTAAATCCAAGAATATTATGTCTATAATAAAACCTTTGTATATTCATATGAATTTGTTTAGACCCAATAGAATAGCCTCATGTAGTGAAAAGTATTATACATATATTTTAATTTATAATTATTCAAGACTTACTTACGTATTCTTCCTAGAAAACAAGAGTCGTACTTTTGATATCTTAGGAAGATTTTTTAGGAAAATTCAAAACAAAATTTGGTGTAGACTTATGAGAATTAAAAATGATCAAGGTGAAGAGTTTATAAATATAGAGTTTGAAGTTTTATAATAAGAATGGATACCCTTATAATTTTTTTCCCCATAATAGCAAAATGAAATGGGTAAAATTATGCTTAGTAAGTATGATCTTTCTTAAAACTTTTAGGCTGAAATGTTTAACACGGCTTACTATATTTCGAATAGGATTCTAATTAGAAAAAACTTCTTATGAGCTTATCTGTCAAACGAAGCCTAAGATAACGTACTTTTGAGTCTTTGGGTGTGCTTGCTATATCCTTAATACTAAAGACAACCTTAAAAAATTTGAGCCTAAATTTGGTTAAGGAATTTTTCAAAGTTATTTCTTAAAGAGCAAAACCTGTAGAGTTTATAATAGGCAAAATCAAGTGGTTGAGGAAAGTCTTCATATGACACTTGATGAGTTTGACTCTGATTTAGCTAAGATGATTGTGAAAGAAAAAGGCTAAGAAAGTTAAGGTTATAGAGCAAATGAAAACCTTGAGTTTAAAGGATGTTTCTAAATAAAAGGGTAAGGAAGTAGTGGTAAAAGTAGAAAAACCCCTAAGGAACTTCTAAAGACTTGGAAATATGTCCCAACCATTTAAGAAAGTTGATCGTTAAAGATCCCTCTCAAGGAGTTAAACCTAGGAGAGATATTCAAGAGATACCTCCAAACCTAGATGAGATTCAGAACCTAGCAATTATGTCATCATTAGAGCCTAGTCATATTAAGGAAGCCTTAAGAGATAAAGATTGGGTAATGGCCAGACAAAAAGAGCTTAATCAATTTCAAAGAAATAAGGTTTAGACTTTTAGTTTCTAGACTTAGTAACTATCAAATTGTAGGAACCAAGTAGGTGTTTAGAAATAAGTTGAATGAGAATGAAAACATCACTAGGAATAAAGAAAGATTAGTAGGTTAAGGAAATAAATAAGAGGAAAGGATAGATTATGATGAGACGTACACATCTATAACTAGACTAAAAGCTATAAGAGTTCTCTTAGAATTTGCATGCTTTAAAAATTTTAAACTCTATTAAATAGATGTCAAAAGTTTATTGTTAAATGGTTTTCTAAATGAAGATATATATGAAGAACAACCTCCCAATTTTGAAAGTTATAAATTTTCTAATCATGTTTACGAACTTATTTATGATTTAAAACAAACTCTTCGAGCTTAGTATGAGAAGTTTAGTAAATTTTTATTAGACTATAATTTTGTAAGGAAGAAAGTTGATACTATATTATTTGTTAAAACCAAAGATGATGATATTTCATTAGTTGAAATCTATGTTGATGATATCATTTTTGGTAGCACAAATAACTCTATATGTATTAAGTTTTTAAATCTTATGAAAAGTGAATTTGAGATTAGTATGATGGGGGAACTAAATTTCTTTTGGGTTTATAAATCAAACAAATAAATGATAGAATTTATATCTCCCAAACCAAATATGTCAAAGAGATTTTAAGAAAATTCGAGCTATTAGAAGGAAAATAAGTGCATATACCTATAAGTACATCCACCTTTTTAGATAAAGATGAACTAGGCAAGAGTATAAACCAAAGGTTGTATAGAGGGATGTTAAGTTCTTTACTTTTATTAATGCAAAAAATTATCTCGTTTTCAACTTCGTGCACCAAAGCTATCCTTTGAGTTGATATATGTAATTTTTATCTGAAAATAAAATAAATGATCAAGGAAAAAGCCGGATTGACGATAAAAATCCTCTGATACTTAAGTTAGAAAGAAAGTTTTACTTAAAGAATTGGGAGAACCTTCAGAGAAAATAAAATGATAGTCACTCAGTAGCACTATTGTTTTTTTTACCTATTTTTCTATCTTTTCTTACCTTTTATCCTTTGGAGATGTAACGGTCATATACATATCCAATTCCCATTACTTCTCTTCACCAATTGAGGGTCTATTACTCAATCATTAGTATAACTATCATGATAATGACCTTCATTATTAATCAACTGTAATTGTCTTACAAAGTAATAGTAACTGTTATAAATTAGCTTTTGAGGCCCATTGCTCTTGATTGCGACTTGTAGGATAACATTCTTCAACCCCTCAAGATGCTAAAGGGTTTTGAGTTTTTCTGTAAGAGGTCTCGGTCATCTCCTCACTATAAGAAGTCTTTGTATGTCCTCATTATAGGAAGTCTTGGTATATCCTCACTATAAGAGGTTTCGTATATTTATTACTTGATAAGTCAAGAAGTATGGACTTGGGCTTTCATTAGGTTTTGGTCTGTTCGAGAACACCCCAAATAATAAACCCCCCAATTTTGAGTTAAAATATATTTTTAATAAAAAACTTATAGTGTCTTCTCCGCTGTCCTCATCCTAATAGTTACTATTTCAATAGACTGTCGCCTTATTCATTATTGTTAATAAAGCCATACCTTTAATTCTCTTTATTATTCTTTCACCCATTGTTATCAAAATCGCGATTTTAAACAGTAAAATCGGTCAAAATCGCGATTTTAACAAGAAAGCGATTTGGATTTTAGTTAAAATCGAAAATAGTAAAATAATAAAAAATTTGATCAATTTTGATCAATTTTAATCGATTTTGATCGATTTTATTAATTTATAAAAATATTTTAAATATTTTATTATTTATATATTATTAAAAATTCCGTTTTTACGTTTCGTTTT
The DNA here is from genome assembly GCA_035590515.1 of Trichilia minutiflora. NCBI lineage: Eukaryota > Viridiplantae > Streptophyta > Magnoliopsida > Sapindales > Meliaceae > Trichilia > Trichilia minutiflora. Next base: position 11,954 of record JAVXUL010146573.1, read on the forward strand.
TACGTTCTGATTTTTTAAATAGAAAACGATTTTAATTAAAATTGCGATTTTGATAACCTTTCTTTCACCTATCATATGCTCAGTAGTCTTTTATATAAAACTTTGGAATTCCTTATAACATACTTTAGGCCTTTCAATCTATCATTGAACCTATACATTTTTGTCAAATCTATTGGCTTATATATCCATTCTTCATTGGTTTACCTTGTTAGACCATCAATCTACCTAGGGTTTAATTAATTAATCCAGCCCATGATTACTATAAAACCCTCCTTTTCAAATTCAGATGGTAAAAATCTTGTTGTTCCAAAAGTATTCTTCGATTGACATCGAATTACCATAACCAGTTAATGAATGGATGGCTAGGGTTTGTTGAGCTGATTCATTTTCCTCTTCTAACTATTTAAATGTTTTTTTTCCTTCTTTTTGCCTCTTTGCACTTTCTTGCCTTTTGTGAATTATCAACTTTCTTAGCAATCTTTAACCTACTATACTCTCAAGCATTCTATAGCATCTTCAAACTTTTTGCTATAGTCTTTGATTACTCGTAAGCCTTCTATTCTCTTTTTTTTAATGCCAATAGAATTTTTTGTTTTATTATAGCACATAAGATTAATGATGTTGATAAATCTAAGTATGAGTGTTTATTATGGTTAACATTATCTCTCTTGAATGCTTCTACTAATAACTTAGGAAGTAGCTTAAAAGTTAATGTAAATATGAAAGACTTGATAGGTAGTATAGTCGTAGTTTTGTAAATGAACTTGTAACTTTATTTGGTCTCGGATGTAGAAATTAGGACATTGTTGACATATGAATACACATACTTCTAAGTTATTGATGATCCCTAGTAGCCTACATTGACACTATTTTTCTTATTCTTTGGGTAAAAATGTATTTTGTGTTTAGTTCTAGTTTCTTTTAGGTTGTTTCTAGGGGAGGTAGCTCAATACAAGATCTAATGTTGGCCATTACTCTTTTTTCTATTTTTTAAAGAAAATCACCATACAAATATGACTAGTTCGTTTCTTTGATTATGGGATCTGATTTAGAAGCCTATACAAAATATTTTGATATTTCAAAAACTGTTTATCTGAGAGCCCCAAAACCTGATGAAAAGCCTAGCTGTCCTTCTAAGGATAAAATTACCTTCAATGAAAAATTCTTCTACTTAAGTTTCAGGTTATCTCTGTAGAGTTATTTTGCAAAGATCTTTTAGGATTGCACTTTACTAGTTAAACCTTAATAGCTAAATAATCTTGTCAGGTTTTATGTCATTTAGAGTTAAATCTCGAATGCTACCCAACCTTAGAAGAAATAGAATATTTATACCTTCTAAAAAGAAGCCCTGAGAAAAATCCTGGATGATTCTTCTTACAAACTCATCTCAAAAAATCTAATCTAATTAAAGAAGATCTCACCTGTAATAAGGATTGAAAAAACAAGTGATATTTTGTAGGTGAGGATTAGAACTCTGAGCCCTTAATTCCAATTCCTAGAGTCTTCAGGGAAGTTGTCATTTAAGGGGATGAACCAAGGCTAAATCTATATAGCCTAGAGAGAATTAAGACTATAAGCTCTCGAGTATAGGATTAAAAGACTCTACTCTTTGAGGTGAGCCTAATAGCCTTGGGTTTAGTTCATACTTGTGAAGTCCCAGTTAGCAAACTCCAAGAGGGGGGTGAATTGGAGATTTAAAATTTGTAAAAATAAAAATTAGAGATGATCGTGTTGTGAAGCAAGTAAAGACTAAACACACAAAAATTCAATGCACAAGACAAGATTTTTATAGTGGTTCGACTACACGTCTACGTCCACTCTTCTCGGTTGAATCCACTCATACCGAGGATCACTAAATCTTTATTTTATGGGTCAAGAGAAACGTAATTAAAACTCCTTCTTTGAATGAGTGAAGGGCAACCTCAAGTACAACTTTCTTTTTACAGCGGATGAAGTAAAACCCAAATGTAATCTTTCTTTTCAATCGGGTGAAGAGTAACCCACAATTTATTTTAATTAAGAAAAGTTTTTTTAAAACTCTCACAAGAGTAGATAAGCAATAAATACAAGCTTTCTCTCACTAAAAAAATAAATACAAACTCATTTGTAGCAGAGAGAATGAGAATATTTCAGAGAGGAATGTTTGCTAGCTTTTATCAATCTTTTCTTAATGCACTTCAACTATATTTTATCTTCAAAATTTGTTGTTTTTATATTTGCAATAACTTCCTCACAACGGCTCTCTTTACTTGCATTAATGGCGATATTAAATGTTTCTGAACTAGTCGTTACAGACTTGATTTTCATGAGGATGTCGATACATGTCTCAAGGTATCGATACGTTTGAGTTACAGAGCCTTAAGGTGTCAGAACATTTACTATAGTACTTATACATTTCAATATAAAAATGATGATGTCTGTCATGAACGTGTTGATGCATGCTTTAGGGTATCGGAACGTTTGGAGACCCATATGAGGGTAT
>JAVXUL010146603.1:0-14433 GCA_035590515.1 Trichilia minutiflora
AAGGGCCATAAAAGTCGTTCAGGTACTAAGACCAACCCCGAGCGATACTCCACAGAAATCGTTCGAGTACCTAGACCGAGGGATCACAAGTTAAAAACCTCGAGCGACACTTCAACAATAAAGCCGTAGAACGCAGAAAGACCAGAGATTTACTGTCCATGACCCAACCCTTTTGGCGACCAATCCCTCGATCCTGCGACCAGCGTCGAGCCTTCCTGCTCTGCTATGCGTCGAGCCTGCCTGTTCCACAGAGAGCGAGCGTTGAGCCTTCCTGCTCCGTCGAGAATACGCGTTGAGCCTACTTGCTCCGTAATGAATGCGCACTGAGACCCTCTCAAGTACTCAATAGCGTCTAATTCTGATAACTGAAACTGGCCCCATCTCTTACATGAGAAGATCTTTGGCCCTCGTGCCAAGGATATTTAAAGACGGAACTATCATGAAGGGCTCACGAACCATTTGTGCGGGGCTCGATTCTGAGGACTTACAGACCATTTGTACGGGGTTATGAGAAGACTTTCGGTCCTCGTGCCAAGGATATTTAAAGACGAAACCATCATGAAGGGCTTACGGACTATTTGTGCGGGGCTTGATTCTGAAGACCCACAGAACATTTGTGCGGGATCATGAGAAGACTTTCGGCCCTTGTGCCAAGGATATTTGAAGACGGAACCATCATAAAGGGATCACGGACCATTTGTATGGGGCCCAATTCTGAGGACCCACGGACCATTTATACGGGTCATGAGAAAACCTTCGGCCCTCGTGTCAAGGATATTTGAAGACGGAACCATCATGAAGGGCTCACGGACCATTTGTGCGAGGCTCGATTTTGAGGACCCACGAACCATTTGTACGGGGCCCAATTCTGAGGACCCACGACCATTTATACGGGGTCATGAGAAAACCTTCGGCCCTCGTGTCAAGGATATTTAAAGACGGAACCATCATGAAGGGCTTACGGACCATTTGTGCGAGGCCCGATTTTGAGGACCCACGAACCATTTGTGCGGGGTTGGCTACACGTTTCCTTTTCCTTTCGCAGGTGCCAGGATACCTGGAATAGACTAATCGCCTGCTATATATACCCACTATGATATAGGACTTTTACGGTCAGGTTATCTAACAGACCGGTTTATGAGTATCTCCTTTTTCATAAATGTTTATGTTTTATTTTAATTGTGAATGTGGATGAGTTATTTAGTAGCGTATCTTTATTGGGTTTTCTTACTCGGATGAGTTCCCCGAGTGGACGCGCCCTTTATTTGGGCGTATCTTTATTGGTTTTCTTACTCGGATGAGTTTCTCGAGTGGACGCGCCCTTTATTTGGACGTATCTTTATTGGTTTTCTTACTCGAACGAGTTCCCTGAGTGGATGCGCCCTTTATTTGGGCGTATCTTTATTGGTTTTCTTACTCGGACAAGTTTCCTAAGTGGACGTGCCCTTTATTTGGGCGTATCTTTATTGTTTTTCTTACTCGAACGAGTTCCCCGAGTGGACGCACCCTTTATTTAGGCGTATCTTTATTGATTTTCTTACTCGGATGAGTTTCCCGAGTGGACGCGCCCTTTATTTGGGCGTATCTTTACTGGTTTTCTTACTCGGACGAGTTCCCCAAGTGGACACGCCCTTTATTTGGGTGTATCTTTATAGGTTTTCTTACTCTGATGAGTTCTCCGAGTGGACACGCCCTTTATTTGGGCGTATCTTTATTGGATTCTTATTCAGATGAGTTTTCTGAGTGGACAACAGACGAACCTTTATTTGGAGTCCTGTCTTCGGGTATCTTCCCCGGGCATATGAACTCTTCATTGAAATATTCTGTTTTTCACCCAGATGTTCTTCCCGCGTATATGGATTCTTTGTTAGGAATTATGGGAAATTGCTTGTCATGCGCTCAGGTGTTTTCTATTCAGATAGGTTTTGCTCGGGTACACTTCCATTCGGATGGTCTTCATTCGGATATCTTTTTCACTCAGTATTTTTCCCATTTGGAGGCCTTCCTATTCGAATAATTTTGTTCAGAGAGCCTCACCAAATCAGAAAGTCATCCAGTTATTTTTGAGAAGTCGGATGCTCTTCCCATACGGAAGACTCTTTTTGAAAGTGTTCTATCGAGAGACATATTGCAAGACATATCATAGCAAGCAAATAGTGTGCGCACATATGTATAGAAATGAGAAGTTTTATTAATCAAAACTTGTTATTACAGAATACATAATTTATGTCACTACAGAATGCTCGGCCTATGCTATTACAGAATATCCGACCCCCGTCGGGCCTTAACTACACTTATGGGATTTTGAAGGACCAGATTCACCTCCGCCTTCTCTAGCCATGCCAACATGCCAGACGTTCTCCTTCTGGATCCCCCCGTGTCATTCTGCTCATGCCGCCGAGCCTCTGCTGCATCGCCTCCTTCTCTAAGATCACCTGCAGTTAGAGAGAAGTAACAGTCAAACCAGTGGGCGAACTTGGGGACGGGCCCAGAACTACAAGATGCACGCAGAGAAATTACCCTAGAGAGGGACATCAGGAAACAAAGTTAGAGGAGGATCCCAGAAGAACAAGAAGAAAGCCCCTGCACATTCGGGCACCCCCCGACGGATCACTACTCCCTGAATTTCACACGCTGTGTGCGCGCGTCTGGCACGCCTGCCTGTGAAATTTGCAATCCTTCCAACCAGGATCATCGGGTGAAGGTTAGGATTAAATTCCAGATATACTGGGATTCTTCAACTGGAAACAAGAGACTCATCAATCGGGTAGAAGCAGGGAGAACATTGGAATGAATGGAGCAGAAGTATCTGTCTTGAGAAGCTTGAAGAAAGAAGATGACCGTGGTTTTTTAAATTTTGCTTGAAAAAGGGTGGTATTTATAGGCAGAACTCAGACACTTCAACCGTCGATTTTGATCCAACGGACCAGAAGATGCCACGTCACCTGAAGATGGACCGCCAAGGCTCAGCTCTTTTCCACATTCAAGTAAGGAGGGACCCACTCCGATACGCAATTATGGAAGCCCGGATACCGTGTATTCTCGGATTGGTTCAGTGATGGAGAAGAGACACGTGTGGGATAATTGCATTCCCAAGAGGATAACAGAGACGTAGCGTCAGTCAGGCTAGTCGAACAAAAACTACACAGTTTTTAATTAAATTGATTATTTAATTAAAAACTGGGGGACTTACTGTTTGGGGATTTTACTAAGGCCCAGTCCAGTAGCCCAGGCCCACCTCCACGCCCCTGTCTAAGCCCACTACATGCACACATCCAGCAAGTTCTATTATGCGGTGTTGTTCTGAGAGAATGATCAGGCCAACAGTGAGACAATCTACTCATCTCAGGTACTATAGCCGAGACGACCGGTCGAGAGCTCTTCTTCGAAGACGTTTGCCATCAACTTGCATTCAGGTCAGAGCTTTCAACAACATGTATCCTTAAGGTCCGGGACTCGGGGATGACGTGGCAAGGAACAGCGTCACAGTTTTCCACGCCCTCTAACCTTGTGACAAGTCACCCTGGGCACATCAGCCATACAACAACGCGTGTTCCTAGGACCGCCATTTGGCCATTATAACCTACCAATTCACCATCTCCTATATCTTATCACTATCCTTTTCCATCAAAGAACTACGTGTGACTTGATCCCCCCATCCATCGAAAGAAAATCAAGGGAGAGAAGCGTCGAAGATCCGGTGGAGAGAGAGAGAGAGAGACGGAGGAACCGGAGGAGAAGAAAGGAGAAAAAAGGGAAGAAAGGGGAGTACGTAGGCAGCTTGGGTTTCTCCATAAATCCAGTCACAAACACAAATAAAACCGATCATCGTTTTAAGTTCGAGGACGGAAAAAAGAAGAAAACCTATTGGTGTAGGAAAAGTCACAGTGATATTTTCTTCGATCAACAATATCAATTTAATATTATTGTCAGTTATATAATATAGTTTAAGAACCTAAATCATAAATAAATTATTTGACTAGATTGTTAAAGATTTGTTTAAATTTCATGAATTTGGATCATATAACAAAAATAAAATAGTCAAGTTAATAAAGATTTGTTTAAATTTCATGAATTTGGATCATATAACAAAAATAAAATAGTCAAGTTAATAAAGGGAGGAGGATATTTGGGTTTTTTAAAATCCCCGGTAAGTGGTAATTAAATAAAAGATTAAAGGGATAATGATTGTTTTCCAAGTAAAATCAAGAACTAATATACAGTTTCCATGAAATTAAGAAGAAGAAGACAACATGACTTCGATGAATCAGACGTTTAATACTTGCATTCAAGTCGGTCAACTTATTAGATTTAAATTTGGGTCAAATAACAAAGATAAAATAGTCAAGTTAATAAAGAGAGGAGGATTCTTTGCATTCAATTTTATTTAGAACATACAAAATAAATAAATAATCATGTGTTTTATTTTTCTTGCTCTTGTTAGTATAAGTGTTAAATGGGTTGGTGGTTCGTAGGTTAACCCTTTTAACTCACTATTTGGATGAATTGAGTCTAAATAAAATCGATCCGTTTAATTTGTTGATCGATTTGACTCGATTTATTTAGTGCATGATTTAAATGGGTCAACTTATTTAATCTGCGGATCAATTCATCTAACCTGAAAAAAAGAAATAAAAAAATTTATTTTATATATTTAAAATATAGTATATATTTTGTATTTTTTTACGAGAGTTAATATAAAAAAATTTATATATTTTTTTAATTTTAAAATTCGTATATAATTTATTCGTACAAAAGACAAATATATTTAATTTATTTGATAAATATAAATTATATAATTTACAAATTATTATGTCTAATGACTAATAAATTTTAATTTTAATTTTAATATCAACTTTATATATTTAAGATTTATTTAATTTTATATATTTTATTTAATTAATATTATAGGATATTTTAAAAACTTTTCCTTTAATTTATGAAAGCTACATATAAAAAAAAATTATAAAAATTTATACAAATTTAAATTTTTATAATATTTTTATTTGTTAGACTATTAGTTGACTACTAAAAATATTGAAATATCTAAAATAACTTTATTTTTATATTATATTTGATAGTAATTAATATATTTTATTAATTTTTTATTATATATATATATATTTAAATTAAAATTTTTTAAATCGATCTACGAGTCGATCAACTTAAGCCCGTTAGTCTACGAATTGAATTAGAGTTGACAAAATATCAATCTATATAATAAATAGACCAGTATAATTCAATCTGTCTAAAGTTAACTCATGGTAGACAAAGTCAAATTAGATTGAATTGGTCCGTCTACTTATTAGTAATAATTCGGTATTATTCAAAATTTTAGATGTATATTCAATGTCTAGCAAGGTGTATACAATGGCAAAATTTTTATAGTAAACTATAGTTCTTAATAATTCCACTTAAAATTTAGATTCTTTAAGCAATTTTAAGTTATTTTGATAGAACTTTTTTACCTCAATTTGTACCTATCCGCACTATCATGCCATAAGCCATCTAAAGACCTCGATTCTGATACAATTTTTCAAAAATATGAACTAACCCAAGGGTTCTAATAATAATATATTAAATAAATATAAAAAAAGCATATAAATAAAAAATGCTAATCACATAATAACTAAAAAAAAATTACTATATAAAAAATTATTATAAAATGCATTGTAAGTAATTTTTTTTCATATTTGTAAACCACTTAAAAACCATAAATACTTAAAAAGAGAAACTAGAATGATAGTTGTTTATAAATAAAAGCGACAAAATATTTAAAATAACTTGTAACAACATAATGATAAATTAGTATTTTTATTAACTAGTTTACGACACTTGTTAAGATTTTTATATTTGTTATTTATAATAATTTTTAATATTTAATTTAATAATTAATAATAAATTTTAATATATCAAAAAATATAATTTATTAAATATAAAAATCTTAACAATAGTCTGACGACACTAGTTAACAAAATCATTTTATTATTTAGCTGTTAAATTCTTTTTCATCATAACTCTTTGATCTTGGTCGTAGTCGTCGTCGTCGTCATCATCATCATTATTATTATTACTATTATTGTGTTCATCACGCGTTAACTTATTTGATTATTAATCATCCATGCTTGATCACGTAATTATTTTAATTAACCAAGCAAAATTTTGGACATTAATTTCACCATAAATTTAAGGTCTACATAAATATTATTCCAGTTAAAATTTTAGATATTTTTTAATTTTTATTTCTTATATATAAAAATACTCTTTATTTTTTATTTTTAGTTATAAAATCATGGATTGGAAAACAATACCGAATGCACCTAAAATTTCAAAGATTCAGATTTAGAAAATTCTGAAGGGTAAAATATTAATCTTATAAAAAATATTTTATCGTATTAATTAGCCGACCTTGAAGGCTGATATCCCATTTTGCATCTCATTGAAATTGAAATTGACCACCTGCTCTTTTAGAGCCCGTATATCATGTCTGGGCATCCAAGCCTGGTTGCATGATTTAACCGATTCTGGCCCAGGATTTTAAAGCCTGTCCCGGTCGATTTTCTATCATTCTCAAAAATTTTAAACAAAAGGTCCCTTCTGAAACTTCCTTCAGGTTTGTGGTAATAACACTTGGTAGGATATTTTATAAAAAGCGTAAAACCGTTAGGATTGACCGCACAATGACTAACTTAAATTTGTTAAAGGACTCAAATATTTAATTTATTTATTCTCACCTATTAATTAAAAATTAAAATTGAAACCCGACCCCCATCGCCATCTCTCTGTATTCTACCACCCATTGTTATCTTTCCCTACTATTACACCACAACCTACTAGCGTCAATCACAAAGCGAACTACCTCCATCGCCGTGCCACTCTGTCCCTCAGTTAGCCGTCGCCAATCTGCCCACCAACGCCAGGCCATCGGTGCTACCACCTCACGCCGTGTCTACCACCAAGGCTACATCGGTTGCCATTTATTTGTGGCTCTATCTATCACTATCACACCAACGCCACCTTTCCACGGTTCCACCCTACCACCGTCAACCATGAGGTCGTGGACCCATCAGCCGAACTTTACAAGTGTTATTACTCGAAATCCGAGATTGATGATTCTCTTTTTATTTTTTATTTTTCTGTTTAGATTGTATAATTAGTTGATTTGTTCTTTTTTTATCTGAATTATTTATATGACAGTTTAGCTTTCTGTGTCCTCTTTAAATTTGAGATTTGATTCACTTCTGGATTTTGTATTTGGTTGTTTGGTAGAGATGATATTTAATTCTGTTTTATTTGTTTGATATGATGATAAAACGAAGGAAAAGAAAAGGTGGTGTTTCGGGTGCAGGTTGATATTTCAGTTAATGCTAGGTTGTTTAGAGAATTGAATCGTGAGATTTCTATTTTGCTCGTTTGTTATATGATAAATTGAAAGGAAGTGAAAAAAAATTTAAGTTTTGTGTTTTTTTTTTTTTTCATTTAAATGTAAGAGAAAATTTTCATTAAACTGGACCGAAGCATGAAACAAGTATTTTGAAGGAATTTCTTCCAGCTATGAACTACATGATCTTGAGTTTCGAGAACAAGCTTAGCTAACTTATGCGCTACACTATTACACTTCCTAGAGATATGCTGCACCTGCGCATAAAAAATTTTCATTTCCTGAGCAAGTGTTTGAATTTCCAAGATGACCCAGAAAATCTCTTTTCTGCTTCCTTCTACTTTCCTAACCAGATTAGCAACAGTCTGGGCATTCGATTCTGCTTATCAACAGTTTCGGCCTTGCATCTTTTGCGGCTTGAATGCCAAACCTCAAAGGTAAGTTGCTGCAAAATGTTCTTTTAAGGAAAAAGTATACTTGAGTTGTTGACGGAAGTGTAAGGTTTTGAAAAATTGAATTGAGTTCTTGAAAATTACCTGGAAGCTTGTAATTAGTTTATTTTTATCAGTAATGATTAATTGTTAATGTATATTTTTTCTAATTTGTATCCATTTTTGATATGTTCTCAATAATGTTAATTATTACCTTAATACCCAGTTAAGTAACGGAAAGTAACCGTCAATCCTAACGGTTTACCGTAAAGATTAGGGAGGTTTTTGGAAATACACACAAAAACACACACACACACACACTCTCCCCAATCAAACGGGCCCAGGCTCTCCGTTCTGCAGTTCTCTACTCTTTGTACCAATCCGTTCAAATTCACTTTTCTCCCTCTCTTTTATTCTATAGGAAAGGGCTGCGTGTGATATGTTATTTCGATGAGAAGCCCTGCGAACGGTACGTGGGTTTTACTGTATTGTTAATCTGCTGTAATCTTATAGAAAAATTTCTGTCCGGAAGTTGTTACGAATTAGGATTGTGGTTAATCAGAATTTTGTAAATTTGATTTCGTTTTGAGTTGGTGAGATTATGCTGTTGTGTTTAATCAGATCTAAGATCCAGAAATTATATTTTGAGCTGCCTGTGTTTGGTGGTTGACGAGTTATCTTGAATTCAATGTGTTGAGATCTTAAATGGTTTTTATTCAGATAATTCAATGTGTTAATGACTTAAGTGTTATGTCTACATTGATATTGACATTATTGTTTGATATCTCTTTGGTTTTACTCAAGCTTCTGTTGGATTTTCAAATGGGTATCAGCAAAACTGAAATAAATTTGAGGAGGTTGCTTGCTGCTGCACCTCAGCAACAGAATCAGGCAAAACTTATAAATGTAAGTCCTGACATTGATCTAGTCAACTTGCTTGTTTTCTTATACTTTATGTAAACCTTTTTTTTTTTCTTTTTGAATTAGCAGTATGTTGCCACTTTGCGTGAACAGTTAGAACAACTAGCTGAAGAAAGAACTTCAGATGGTTTACCAAGGTCAGTATGTTTTCTTTGAAATTACCATAGCTGGCTATGATATTTTACTCTTTTATCTCACCAAATTGTTTTCTTTTACTCATTGAGCTTAGTTGTATATAATCTGGAGACAAAAACAAAGTTTCAGAAATGTTTGTGGTTATCTACGTTACTTTTTTGATAATAGCGGATTGAATGTGTCATGGTTCTGTTAAAAGCTCACAAGTTACTGAAATTTCAAGGCAATGGAACTTATCTTTGGGTTTGTTCCCGCAGAGTTTCAAAGGCTCAGGTGAATGAATATTCAGAGATGATTGAAGTGCTTGCTTCCAAATTAGTTACTCCATTGGTGCGTGGATAAGAACTATTTTCTTTCTCTGTCGACTAATGAAGATTGTTATGGGATTAATTTATTTCTTCCTTCATTCCTTATCTGTTAATAGTTATACTACCTCATTTCTGCATTTTGAAGTCACAGGAACATAAGAAGGTTTTTGTTGCTAACTATTATTTATTTTTCTGATTTGTAGCCTGATATTCAAGTATCAGAAAATCCTACAGAAGGAATTCATTTAAAGAGAGCCCATCTAAAACGGATGGAGAAACTCACTCTCCTTCTCCAGGTCTGGGAAGGAGATTTGTGTAAGTGAAAGCTGTAGTTAGGGTCAATGTGATTTTTATTACTTTCCAATTTTACTCTGCTTTTTCTCATAGTTTCTCCATTTTGAACCTAATTTAATTAATTTTACAGACCTGCCTCAAGTTTTGAAGATAGAACTCATGGCAATCTTGAGGCTGATACATCAGAACCTGTCAAATTGAATGTTGCAAAGCAATCACCAATTGAAAAGCACAGGTATTTTTGTACTTACAATTGCATATTTTATCTTGAGTAACTGAATCATAGAATGAGATGCTTACGATGATGATTATTTTGTAATTTATTTTTTGTTTAAGAGTCTACTGCAATTTCTTTTAAGCAAAAGGAACAAGAATTTTGGGTTTATGATTAGCACTCTAAGGCCTTTGCCATTGTCTCAGTGTCAATTCTGGAAAACCAATCACTGGAAATTTTGGAATAATTTCAATTGAATTTGTGTTAGTGTTATCGATGGGAAGTGTTCTGATATATTTGTCTAAATCTCAACTGCAGTTTCTTGAATGATATTTGAATATCAGTTTTTTTTCTTATGTATTCTGATGCTTCTTATCCATTAATGAGTACTGTTCTTTCTGGTTTACCTTGCTGTTTTCTTTCCTTGGACAACTGATCGTCCCTCTTGTATGTTTCTTGCTTTTGAATAAAATTTATTGTTTTGTATTTATAAACAAAAAGGGTCCTTGTGCATTGTAATTTCTTTTTGCAGAAAGCTTCAAGATAACCTGACAGATGAAATGGTTGGGTTGGCACAACTCAAAGAGAGTAGCCTCATGATAAGCCGGTCCCTGCAGACAGCTGAAAAAGTAAGATTTAGTTAATAATATATTACCAATTCTGCACTTACAACAATAGTAGATGATCTGCAAACTTCAGAAGTAATTTATTTAAAGACAAATAAGCAGCTATGATTGAGACATATTGATATATTTAGTGAAATTATTTATTGAATTGTATAAGAATCTCCTGAACTCCAGCTTAATCCTTACTGATGTATGAAGTGTCCTTTTTCCTAAATTTATTTTTACTATTATTATTCATCAGATGCAAATTTAGTACTTGAAACAAATATATTTACTGATAATTGAATAGACTGATAATGGATTGTGGTTTGTATGCAGGTCCTTGACTCGAAAGAGAAGGCTATTGAGCAAAGCCTGGCAAGCACTGGTCATGCCAATGTGCGGGCCATGAAGATATACTCAGAGAGTTCTAAGATTACATGCTTCATGGCTTCTAATGTTTCTAATGACTTGCATATTTATCACGGTTGTGTTCTTAATTCGTGTCACCTAAAGTGATGATCATATCATGTTTTCTCTTTAAACTCTACCCACCAGATAACAGCGGTCATTTTTGCAATGACCCTAACAAGCAAACTTTATATGTCACATATTTGTCAAGCTGAATTACAGTTAATCATTTTGTGTAATTTTTAACTGAAGACAGCATTGTTTTGCATATATATCTAGATAGATATCTAGACATGGATCTTCTAGTGCTTCAGGTGTATGTTCTTCCGGTTTCTTTTTCTTTTTAATAGCATATGTAGGGACATGGTAAAGTGGCAGTCGGTAGTTTTCTGGTAATCAATGAATGGCATGGTTTATTGTTTGAGAAGTTCTAGGTGATGGCCCGGTTTGAGGGCTAAACTTCAAGTAATTCGTTCAATAACATTTTAAGGCTTGTGTTTAGATAGATTATGTAACGTGTACCATTGGAAAGCCTTTTTCCTTTCTCCATACTTTCGGTTTTGTTATCAAGTCCATTGATAAATTTTACAGATTTATTAATTTTTTTGTGGAGATATGTCTTATTGATCATTGTGTATATTCTGAATAAAGTTTTTTCAAAATCATTCTTAAAATTCCATATGAAATATAAATTAGAAAGAAATTCTATCTTAATTATATGAAAGTATGAGGTTGTCCAGTTTATATTAAATTAGTTAACACTAATAAACTAACTATAAGATCATAGAAAGGTTGGTTTATTGGATATTTAAAGATAGTTTAGGATATTATTTTTATTTTCCATGATCAAAGAATTTTGATCAATCAAAACGCACATTTTGCAGAAAAAGAGTTCTTAAATGAAGGTGATGTAGGGAGAGATATTGAGTTTAAGGTAGAGTTTTTAGAAACGCAAGTCATCAAAGCTGATAAAAGTACATTTAATCAGCAAGTCTCATTTTAATTATAGTTCAAAAATATTTTAGAATATCAAAACCTCTAAAATGATATAAACTTCTGTAAGAGGAAGATTTTAAATCTTGTCTAGTGGCAGAAATAGATCCTGAAGATGATCTTAAAAGTTTCAAAGAAAAAATCATGGATAAAGATTTAGGAAAATAATTAGAAGCAATGGATTTTGAAATTCAATTCATATATGTTAATTAAGTCTGAACAGTTGTTGATCTATCGAAAGGAATTATTCTTATTACCTGTAAATAGATCTTTAAGAGAAAGATTAGTAAAGATGAAAAGGTAGAGACCTATAAAGTTTGGTTAGTAGCGAAAATGTATACTTAGAAATAAGAGTTGGATTATGAGAAAATCTTCTCACCTATAGCTATCATTTCACCTATAACTATGATTAAGTCCAATGGGATTATGAGTTGTTTGCTCCGCAATGTGTGTGCGAAAATCGATCGCAATTATACGGTGTGAAGTTATAATCTTAGGTAAGTAGAGTATCATATCCTCAGAAAAGTTGTTAAAACCTATTGATTCGTACGATTAAAGTAAGCCTAAGTTTTACATAGGGAATATTTATAAAGATAATTATCCTAAAAATTAAACTCTAAATAAAATGAATGAAAATGAACTTGGTAGAACTTTTGAAAAATTAACTTTCAGGTATGCTAAACCTAGAGAATTAATTTCATCGATTGTTTTCATCCCATTTTAATTGCCCTTTTTAAGCCCTAATTAAATGAAGTTTATAAAATCAGAAATACGCATTCACTCCCTCTTCCAAGGCAAGTAAATTTATCTCTCAAGCTAACCATAATATCATTATTTTCAGTTAAAGAGAGAAATACATTAAGCTCAGATTCAATAATTACTACATCAATCCTCTAGATTAAAAGATCTAACATATTTTTATTCAAAATAACATCCACACTCAAGTAATTCATAGTCAAACAATAAAAAAACAAAGTATAATAATGGAGAAAGAAGAAAAACTTAAGAAATCTTCACTTCACTTTAATTTTCAAATCTTCACTCCTTTCCTTGTTATTACTGGAATTTTATATATTTTGGCTTCAGTTTCTATGTTGTTTTAGTCTCCTAAATGTCTCCAAAAGTCCTTCCCCATCTTATGAAATAAGCATTTTTTTTATAGTTGACAAAACCTAAGCTTAAGATGGAAACAAGGAGAAAAAATGCAAAACACTCGTAACCATTAGTTTAGCTGGTGCTGCATCCCCAGAACTAATGCTGCAATGCCAAGTTTCTAGAAAATATGCCCTATTTGGCGCTGCAACCCAAGAAATGGCGTTCTAGAGTCATTTTTCTATTTTTCAGCTATTAACTTCTATCTTCTCAGCCACTTTGATACTTTTAATGCCTTCAAATAAATTTGATGTCTTCATAAAAGTTTTAGATCTTGAAGTTATCTTTCCAATGAATCTTGTGTTAGTGAATGCCCTAAAAATCATTCGTATTATCGGTTTCAAGGTTAATAATCTTACATAAATCTTTTTAAAATAAATGAAGAATATATGTAAATTATCCAGATAATTTTATTTAATTGTTAAATAAAATTATCAAATCGTTCCCTACATACGTGGTGTGGAATGGGCAACTATATCACATAGTAGGCATACTAGTTGTCGCCTAATGATATTATATGATAATATATGTAGGCTGACAATAAGTGTATTATCATAAGAGCATTAGTGTGGATTTATAGTTGGTGAACTATTTATCGAACATGACCGAATATCGATGAATCACATGATATGCATATAGTCAATAATTTATCAATATATTATAATAGTGTGTGACGTAATCCTTTGACCTGAGACGTCTCTATATGGATGGATATATTTCATATGGTGTATATGTGCAGGGCTAGTCATACCTTGTACAAGAAGCCGGTTTGGATATACTTTGTTCATATAGGTTTTCGGTTGACAGTTAAGATGGGATCCGTTGACTTGACATATTAGGCTGAGAATTTTCGTTGCCTCAGTTTGAGTCAAGTTCTAATTGAATGTTAATATGATGTCTTGATTATAAGTCTATGGCCACAGCATTATATGGACATATGATCGACGATTCGAAGGTGAATCGAGATTAGGTTTTTGACAGTTCATGAACTCTTTCTCGATCAGGATATTACAAAAGAAGGATATTATCCACATGTTATGTACAATCAAGGAAAAGTTTGATGAAGATACTTTTTCATCGTAACTTAGGGACTATGGCGCATTGCTAAATACTAATCATAATTGATGAGTAGCTGAAATGTTCGGAGATGAAACGTTTGGTATTTGTTCACGGTCGAGTCACGGTGAACCTTCATGGTCCATCAAAATCCTTTAACGCTTATTTATATAGAGAGATTAAAATATTATCGGGAGAGGGCTAACACCCTCATGATAATATGGAAATAGGCCGAAATCGATACATATAACGGTTATACGTATTAACGACTCTTTAAATTGTTAAAGAGATGATATACTGATACCATAAGATAATTTAATGTAAATTATTTGTCAAATTTGATAATAATGATTATCAAATATGTTAGAATATGATTTTAAGGTAAAATGATGAAAATTAAATGAAATAGTTTCATTTAGTGCAAAATGATCAGTTTACCCCTAATCTGATACATGTGTGTAATTTATTATAAATTATATATTTAAATTTAATTATCAAATATATTAAAATATTATTTTAATATTAAATGATA
>JAVXUL010146614.1:0-14433 GCA_035590515.1 Trichilia minutiflora
ATTCTAACACATAATTGTATTCTATATTTGTATATGCGAGATCTTGGTGAATATGAGAATTGTAAAATTCCAACATATTAAGTAAATGTTTTTACTATAAATTCTATATCACAATAAACAAAATTCATAAATTTTGATAATTTTAATATATGTTGAAGAACTAGAGATAATGAGACTCGGTTCGTGGAAAGTTTCATTCTCACCTCCTAAATTTAACTATTTCGTTGAAAAAATATGCCATGCAGAAACAATGTAGAAGTAGTGGTCAGAACAAGTTTTGGGTAAATAACAAAAGAGCCCCAACTTTCTAAGAAACAATAAATAAGATCATATTTTGTATAGTTATAACTTATAGCGTATGAGTCTATGTTTCCAGACTGTATTGACAATTTCTTAATATAATTAATGATTCATCTACTGCACTTTAAAACCAATCAGATAAGCAAGTCCTTGAATTTTCTTACTGTTAATATATGAATCCAAAAATATTTTTGATACAGTATCATCAAATTAGTTTGTACATGCAATAATCACTATTGTTTAAAATTTTCATTTTTATAATATATTTTGCTGATAGTCAAATTTTGACCAAAAAAAAAAATTAGTAGACCTGATCAATAAGAAAATTTAGTATTGTATGATTTTCATAAATCTTGAATTTTCTTATTCTTAATAAATAAATCCCTAAAAAAAAGAAATTAAAGACGTTAAATAATTAATTTTGTTAATAGGTTTATAAATTATAAATTATAAATCATTTGTTATTTCGCAAAATCATTTGCATAGGATATTTAGCCTACAGAGGCGATTTTTTCTGATAATAATGGATGAAAGAAGGTGAGGGTGAAATATTCCTCAAGACTCTGTATGACCTCTTCATAAAAATTAGGACTTAGATTATGAGTATGTTTAAAATTAAGATGTTGTCGTTGTTGGGATAAAAGTTTGAAAAAAAAGTGATTATCTGTAAAAAAAACAAATCATTAATTTTTAGTAGTGCTTATAAATTGTTATATTTATATTTAATATTTACAATTTTTATTGCATAGCGGTTATAACTTAAAAATTACCGCGATATTACATTAGACGAAATTCATGAAAAGGTCATTTTAATATGAGTTGACCAATTAAAAGCAATAATAATTTGTAAGTGGAAAGCTTCATCCTCACCTCCTAAAACTAATTGTTTCATTAGCGAAACATGCCATGCAGAAACAATGTACACCTAGTCGGCAAAATGATTGTGAGTAAAACAAGAGAGTCCCCAAGTTTCTAATAATAAATAATGAGTAAATTCAATAAAATTTCTTAATATAATTAATGATTTGATTACTACACTTTAAAACTAATGAAATAAGAAAGTCTTTGAATCCCTAAATGAAGAAAAATATTATAAACAAGAAATTTTCATATAAAAAATAAACAAAAATAATTTATTTGAAGCATAAGATCAAAAAAAGTAAGTTTTTTATTAAATCAATTTCTTTTACAAATTTTATCGAAAATAAAATAGTAAAATAGTCAATTTAATAAGGATAGTATTGTAATACAAATGATTTAATTCAATATATATCTTGACTAATTTTATTTTCTCCCTTTTAAAAATACATTTATTAGATATAAAATTTACAAATTAAAGACAATTTACTTCAAGTTTTTAAGTGGTAACAGTTGAAATATTAATATTGTAAATAGGTGTCCGTGAAACATAGTGAAGTTTCAATTTAAGGTAAGTTTAACGTCCTATTCAAGAATAAAAAAGAAAAAAAGACTAGGTCAACCGTTTAAAAATGGTTATACCGTTGACTCCAATGAATTTTTTTTCACTTTTCTTTTTTGGTTTGCCATTTGCATACAACAATACTAACAAACTACGCGGAAAAAATCGTGCATGCTTCCTATGAATGTGCTATGCTGATATGAATAGAATAATAAATCAATGAGGAATGAAAAATATAGGTAGCCGCCTTCATGGACCAAACTACAGGACACATGTAGTTTACTAAAGTACTATAAATAACATGTCAAGCTTAAGCTTCTTCTCCATCTTATCTTTCGAAACCAAGCTTTAACTTTCGTCATCTACAGCTGCAAGTGAAAAACTAAAAATGGCTTCTCTGAGAAATTGTAGCTATACAATCCTCTTCATGTTATTGTTGTCAATTGTATCAACCCAATGTGGTGCCCATCTGTCTTCAACATTCTATGATACCAGATGTCCCAATGCCTTGAATACAATCCGAGCGGGTATTCGGAATGCTATTTCAAGAGACCGTACAATGGCTGCGTCACTTATTCGCCTTCATTTTCAATGTTGCTTTGTTCAATGTTGAGGTGCATCTATTTGTTTGGTGATCCCTCCTCCATTGATAGCAAAAAAAATGCAAGTCAGAATTCCAGATTAGACAGAGGATACCAAGTTATAGACAGTGTCAAGTCTCAACTAGAAGGAATCCTAAGTTGTTTCTTGACTTAGGGATGACAGTGAGTTTGATTTTTTTTTGGGTATTCAATCCTATTCTATCGTAATAAAATGGAGTAGGATAGCGAAGAAAAAAAAGTTTGGGACGAATTGAGATATTAAAATTAAACCCTTGACGAATTTGGGTTTACAGTTTTGGGTATCCGGATAAATTCTATAATTTTGACTTAGGGGTATTTTGATCTTTTTACTATAAAGGACATTTTTGTTATTTTCAAAAATTGATGATCGGGTGGTATTAATAGTTACACAATGTAGAACCTACCTTAAATTTTTAAGATTTATAGGATAAAGTGTAAATACATGATTAGGGTGTCGATAGAGATGTAAAGTGAATAAAAATATGTCAGGGTATTTTGATAATTTAAGTATGATTATTATAACAATATCAAAATTTACACTGATGAGTACTGTATAAAAGCTTGTAACTTCTAGGTTATCATGCCATAAACAATGCTTGAATTGGATAAGTATTAATAGAGTTATGGCCTTTTATACTAAATGGGCAAAATCGTGGTCCGATCCAAAACAACACCCCTGTAGCAAACTTATTTTTTGTATATTTTAATATTAATACGAAGCTTACAATATATAGAGTCTAATGCCATAAACGACACATAATTTAGATAAGAAATAATGGAGTTATGATATTTTTTGTGAAAATTTGGACGAAAGATGATCGAAAATAAATGGAAATAGAAATCGATGATGAGAAAATCTTATAAGAGAGGCTAAAAATCTTGAAAATGAATTGAGGATAAGAAACAAAGCCTTCTATAAGAACAAATAGCAAAATAAAGATTGGGATGCAAAAAGGATGAGAAATGATAATTTTACGCTCGAATAGCAATTTTGTATCAAATTAACAATTTCGCTACAATGTGATTTATAAAATAACAATTTTGCTTCTTATATCTATAAATATGCCATGAGTATTCATTTTTTCAGAGGAAGGAGGAGGGAGAGAAAGAAAGTAGAGAGAGAAAGAGCATTTTAAATATAACTTCACGCGCACATATCGAATTGCGGCATTGCTTGTGCATTGGACTTATGTCGACGAGAAAAATCAAATTCTGATCACATAAAATAAGAAAAATTATCGAAACAATGTCCGAAGCTCCATTATAACTGTGATAAAATTTTAGTTTTCTCCGCAATTCAATATCAAAAATAAAAAATTTTACCTCGTAAAGGTCGGATAAATATCTAATGAGTAGTTTCTTACTATGAAACCTGATTTTCCATGAATTGGATGATAAGATTAGAGTTTATGATTTGATTAATTGTGGTTGTTTAGTTGAAAGCTTTGTGATACATGATAATATTAGTGTGTTGACATGATCTTGTGGTATTGAATTATTGTAAATTGAATATATTAGATTTAAGAATTTTGAAAAGAATTAATTTATAAGCACTTAGTACTCCAAGTGTACGATGAGATGTGTAAGTGATTATAGATGTTAATTTATTATGAATGTGATGATTTGGAATGTTACAAAAAAAAAAAATGTAATGGGATGAATAAATTGTAAAACTTTATTGTGAGATATATTCAATTGCGTAAAATATAAGAAGACATAGCGGTTGTATACCAAATGTTCAATAAAATATTTAAGAGATGTGTTTATTAATGTATTAATAATGAATGGTTTGAGATATTTTAAAACATGAATTATGGGATTCACAAATCATTATTTTGATGTATGTCTATATGATCGAGGCTAGGAGGCCAACGAACACTGTAAGATAGCAATTGTAACAAATTAGTTTAGCTATAAAACAAGCTTGTGAGCTACTACAAAGTGGGGGTGATTGTTGTGCCTTGTAGTTCATTATTGATGAAATAAGATTGAATATTTCCTCTGAATATTTTCGAGCTTTCTTTCATATTTTCTTCTTCAACCTTTAGTCTCCAGTACTTTGAATTTGTCATTTTCAATAGGAATTCATTAGTTCAGCAAGATTGATCAGTGGTTCGTGGCTTGTATATTGATCTCTTGGAGTTGTGTTCTTGGTTTAAAAAGCAACATCAGGGATTATTTGTTTGTACTATAATATATAGTGGCTTTGTAATATATTTTGATTATTAATGAAAATTTTTCTGACGGTCTGATGGAATGAGAAGTCCTTTATTTTGTTTGACAAAATATGAGGCTGTTGGATTGGAATTCTATTTTATGTGAAAGTGTTGGCAATGCTAGTGATTTGATCTGATTGTATTCAGATTCTGTGAATTTGAATTAGTCAAAGAGTTTTATGTGGTTAGAAGATATAAATTTCGTAATTCAATTAATTATTTTGTTATAATAGAAATGTATAATTCTTTTTATACCCTTAATTATATTTGTTTAACATATAATTTATATTATTATATATATATTTTTTATAATTCTTTGAATTGATTAATATAGCAAACATGCATTTTTATAATAAAAAATTATTTTATTAGAATTATAATAGTAATACAATTATTTTTAAATTATTATTTTTATTATTGACAATAATAATTTCCTTTAAAATTATAATTTATTAACAGCAATAAAAATGATTTTTATTTTAAATATATTTTTTAATATTTAATTTGTTTAGCTAAATTCTTTCCTATTAATACGTATTTAAAAATAAATTGTATATTAACAAATATAATTAAGGGTATAAATTTTTTTTTTATATGTTTTCTATTAACAGAACAATTGACTTATTGTGGCATTGTATGTAATTTTGAAGTAAAATATTAAATGCTGTATCACATTAAGATGTATGCATCGTGCATTGGACAAATAGTGCATTGTATGTTGTTAATGTCAATACAATTATTTGCATGCTTATGCTTATATTTAAGTTTATGTTTTTAGAACGAGAGTTCTAAAATTGGGTTTATGTCAATACAATTATTGGCATCACAATTTCGCAAATTAAAAAACAATTTCAAAAATTAAAAATAATTATTTAAATTTACGATTAAAGAAAATTGGGTTTATATACGAATAGAATGTTGAATACAATTATCTACAGTGTCAATAAGAAAACTTTATGTCACGTGACAATTCAATGACACGCACGTGTAAATTGATTCATTTTATATGGAAAGCCTGGTATCCTGTATACATATGCTCTTTCGTCAAAGATTTTGAGTGTTGGTTATTTTAATTTCCTGATTTTATTGGTTAATATTTGTTTAGAATAATTAATGGCTCATGTCGGCTGCAGTACTACCTAAAAGCAAACCATGTAAAATTAATTTAAATTAATTCGTAAATCATGTAAACAAAGGCCAAAATTATAATATCCTAGCCTTTATTTCGGACTAAATTGAAAAAAATTCACAATTTTGATCGAAAATTGTAATTAACTCAAAGTTGAAAGATTTAGGGATTAGGGTTTCTTTCTTTTCTCCTAGCCACTGCCACCGCCGCAACCCATGGATGGAGAACTCGCTACCGTAACCACTTTCAACCGCTAAGTTAAATGAAAGAAAATAAACAAATTAAGAAAGAATGAAAAAACTATCTAAAAATTTGAATTATAGTTGACAATCAGATCTGGGAATATAGATTATAAAATACCATTTGAATGTAAAATAAGATCTCAAAAACTTTGAAAAGTGGATTGAATAGGAAAATTTGCAACTCTTATATATTCGTGAACCAAATTTAGATTTAAAAATTGCAAAACACCGTCTTCACTTTTCAGATTACAGAACAAACTGTTAACAAATTTCAAATGGTTAACAAATTTAGATGGAGCATTTGATAAAAACTAGTCAGAAAATAAATATTTCTTTTCATAAAAGTAAAATAAGGAATTCAACAATTCTTTCTTTGGGGTTTACAACTGTTTTAACAATTAGCTAAAGAATACATGAATGAATCATTGGAATGTCATCTCCCTATTTATTACAAGATATTGAATCAAAGAACTGAACTGTATATAACACAATTGAGAATTACAAATTAAATGAAAATTTTCAACAATTTGATTAGTTGACAAGACTACAAACTCTTCGTATTTGACCAGCAGAACCGGTGAGAGGGTCGATATCTCCCATTTTTATCATGGCAGCCGCGAAATCGGATTTGAACTTTGAAGGATTTCTGCTATATTCATCCACTATACTATCTGTGGATCCACCATTAAAGAGTACTTGGTCGGATTCAAGAAGACCCTTCTTCTGAATCAGATTCTTGAAGTAATTGTTATCAAAAGAATTGGGTGTAACCAAATCAAGTGGTGCAAGATTTCCATTACCGCCAGACAATGGACACTGACGTCTCCGAGTGCTAGCAAACCCAGCATCAATAACGCTTTGGTTGTTATAAATCCTATCACGGAAAGTAACACATTGTGCCTGCCCAATCGTATGAGATCCTGAAAGAGCCACCATGTCTCTTGCATTCAAACCTTTGCTACCAAATAAAGAGATAAGCCGTTCAAGGCTATCTGTAAACCTCGGGAGATTGCTTTCAGCTAAGCTTCGACTGCCTGTAGTGGAATCTCTTCTTCCAAGCTTAACTGTCCATGATGGTCCGCCAACCTGTTTTCAAATAGACCAAAATATTTTATTAAGTGAAGTAAAAAGATTGATCATGCATATATCATGGTAGAAAGATTAACTATATGAGTATGATATTAATACTTACAGCGAAAGAAGCATCCCGTGCAGCAACAGCAAGAATATCAGTGCAAGAAACCACTCCAGGACAAATTCCTTCGAGTTGAGATTTGACACTCAGTATGACCTCGTATCCTCTGGCTGATCTGAAATTTTGAACTGCATTTTGCTCACTATCAATAGAGGAAGAATCTTCCAACAAAAGAGACGCATCACAACCTTGAACAAAGCAATCATGAAAATGAAGACGAATTAGTGATGCAGCCATTCTACGCTCTCTTGAAACAGCTGTCCGAATACCAGTTCGGATTGTATTTAGGGCATTTGGGCATGTCGTATCGTAGAATGTTGAGGACAATTGTGCATTGCATTGGGTTGCTATGATCGACAATAACAACGTGAGGAGAATTGTATAGCTATAATTTCTGAAAGAAGCCATTTTTTCAATTATATTGCAGCTATAGATTACTAAAACTAAAGTTCTGTTTTGAAAGATAGGATGGAGGAGAAGCTGAAGCCTTGCATGCTATTTATATTGTTGCTAGTTAAGTCTTTGAATTGGTTAGTGATTCGGTAATTTGGTCCATGAAGGCGGCTTTTGTGTGCTGTACGTGTTGTTTAATTTCTCACTGCTGATTCATTCTATGTTTTCTGCTGTACATGTTTTGAGGAAATCAAACTTTACTTGGGTGACATGCATGAATATTTCTATTTCTCTTGTACTTACATTTATTTTATTTATTTATTTTTCAATTATTAGTTTAAGACAAAGTACTTTTTGGCATATTCGATAGACTATGATGGCTTATCACTTATGTAGATATGTCATTTTTGACAAAGTAGCTTTCTGCATCTTTGACTAATCAACTTTTTTTAGTTCTTTATATAAAATTTGTAAGGATATACTTAATCAACTTTTGTTGGATTCATTGTAAAACAATTTACTTAATAAAAATATTTTGTGTATTTAATAAATATTAATAATGATATACAATTTTGAAATAGTTTTATTAATTAAAATTTTATAATTGATTTTAATAAATATTTTTAAATACCAATTGTAAAGTAGTTTTATTGATTAAAATTTTATAATTTCTTGTAATCTAAATGAAATTTCTCTAAATCTCTAAAAAAACTGTATCAATCACACATGGCTAGAAAACATATATTCACGAATAGTTGGTTTCCTTATTGATTTATTTTATATTGTATATGTAGTCAGCCTTATCCCCACTAAACAGCTGTATCAATAGCCCAATTATGATGCTGACCTTATCTTAATTTCAAATTTCACATACATTAAAGAAGCTAATAATTTAAATAAGAAAATTCAAAATGACAAAATATTTTAAAATAATCTTTACATAAATATAGCTTGACTTGAAATAATTAAATAAAAATGATATTTATTGAATGGGCGAAACCGCGTTGACCCTACCAACTATATATGCAAAACCAACGTTAGTAAAAAATGCTCAAAAATTCTAATCATTGAAAATAATGAATGAATAAATAAAATATACTCAATATCCCAATTTATAAAATTAAAAAGGAAATGTGTAAAAGTGAGGGTTTAATCCATGCATTCATGAGATCTAAGCAAATTAATCTTTAACTATCAAATAAAATAATTATTATGTAATTTATATTTAAAATTATGTTATATAACCTCTAACAATATTAAATTGATATTATCACACCAAAGTTTTAGATAGTAATGAATTGAACATAAACTCTTTTACTAATATTAATTTAAATAAAATAATAATTTATTGTTTTATAAATATCGTATGGACATTAGTTTTTGTAATAAAATTTTTTATGAACATAAATATATTTTTTTATAATTTTTATGAATTAACTTGAGTTTACAAATTAATATTTAATTAAATAAAAAATTATTTTTAAACTAATAGAAATATCATTTTAATGTTTACAAAGTCAATAGCATTTGACTTTAAAATAAATAAATAAATAAATCATCTATTTATTTTTTGTTTTGTTTATCTAAATTAATGTTAAATGAAATCTTTATCATTCGTTTAGAATTTTGATTACTTGGCATGATGGATAAGGTTTAGTTTAAACTACATATAAAAGGAAAGTTTAATCACTACTGTAATTTAGTCATTTCCTGGGGGATGGGCAAAACAGCGTTGACCTTAACTAACTTTATAGAAAGAACCAACATTGGTCAAAGATGCTCAAAGCTACTTTGTCTTATTCTATGCATTGAAAATAAATAAATAAAATAAATGTACAATATATTCATGGATGTCACCCAAGTTTGATTTGTTAAAATTTTTTTAATACCACAAATCTTAATCTATCTAATAAAAAAAAAACTTAACAATTATTATATCTAAAAAAAATAATTTAAATAAAATCTATGTTAAAAATTTTCATTTAAATTTTAATTCCAACCATCCACACATTACCCTTTAGTTAATTGTTAAATAGGAAAGTGTGTCCAAATTAAATGAATAGTAAATTAATGTACTATTCTCTATCTTGGATTATTGTAATTATTCCAGCTATTTAGAAATAATGATAAACAAAAGGGCTTTGTTTTTATGTAATAATGCAGCCCACGTGAGCCATTAATATTCTAATTAAATATTAATTATTTACACCAGAAAATTAACCAATACCGGGAGGATCTTTGAACAATAATATATGTCGGCAGTATATTATAATAATATTGGACATCTATATAAAATCAATTAATTTACATATGCATGATCTTGAATTGCCATTTAACCTAAAAAGTTAGAATATTGGCAATTTTTATAGCATAAAATTTTAAATTAACCTAGACTTTTCAAATCATAAGAAATTAAAAATTAATATTTATTTCATACATATTGAACTCGTATACATTAAGAAAATCAAATATAGCTTCCTTTATCAAGAAGCCACGAGCAAAGTTGAGAACTTGGTAAGAACCCGCGTAATTTTTATTTGTTTAACATATAATTTATATTACTATAAGTAATTTTGTCTATGCTTCTTGAGAAATTGTGGACAGAGGCGATAACAGAAAATGATTCCTTCAATAATTGCTTTGAGAAACAATTAATCTTTCCTTTGTCAAAAGGTGTATGGAAGATAAGTCAAAGTATTTTCAATAATAAGTACTGATTACTGTTTTTGGTAGCACCAGCAATATATTCTATTAGATCAAAACCAATAACTACCCAACTAAATAGTATTTGCCAAGCCATTGTGCTTGTCGTAATATTAATAATTGTATACAAGGGCTCCAAGCCTCATATCACAACATACAAATATGCATTATGTTATACCCTATATATATATTCAGACGCTATACTTATATACATAGAATAAATGGACTCATACAGATCTTTATGTGACTGTATTAAGTATTTGATGTTCCAATACACTTCTTGGAGGCTCCTACAAGTCCTTATTATGGAAATAAATTCTACAAAACTAAGAAGTTATATAAGGGTGAGTTTTTAGAAAAAACTCAGTAAGTAGATAAAATATAAAACATATGATAAATAGATTTGTTTTTAAGTCTTCGTATATTGACAAGTTTTAAAATTTTGGGTATAAACATAAAATAACTTTTATAGTTTATTAAAGTAGTATACATATGTATCCAATATAAAATATCAAAAAATAAAAATCATAACAGATGTAAAGTATTAGAAAACCAGTATATATATAAAAAAAATTAGTAAAAAGCCATTAACTCGTTTAGAATCAAAATCATATTCTGATATCAATCATAATATCAGGATATCAACTATATACTTCTATAATTTTAGAATTAAAATTTTAAAATGTCAGAATTAACAGATAAGCATGCAAAGATATCATTAAAGACTAGGGTCAGAATACAGACAGTCTTTCGTCCCTTACTTCTCATATGAACAGATATCAGAATGTGCTTCTAAAGTATATATACTTCCCCTTTATGGCTCCTAGTTAGGGTAAGGAAATATGAAATACAAACTAAATTAGAGTATTAGAAATAGAGAAAAACAGAAGCAAAGAAAATCAAAAACAGATTTAATGACTTTTAAGAAAGAATAAAATCTTAACATTAAACAGAATACAAATTTTGTTAGAATATCAGATGATACCGATTTATCATAACATATAGATTTCCTTTATTGAATATAACTGAATAAAAAACATATAAGTTTTTAATACAACAGAATATATATATATGTTGGGGTATTTTACCAAGGTCCAGCCCACTGGTCTAGGCCCATCTTCATGCCCTTATCCAAGCCCGCCAAATGTACACGTTGCTTCCAGATGCACTCCCTGATACGACGCCGTCCCGAGAAGCTGATTACATTACCTGGGAGACGGTTAAAACGCCTCGGGCATTCTGCCCGAGTCTACCAGTCAAGGGGGCTCCTCCAAGTTATTTATGGCTAGCTCGCGTTTGGGGTCGGGGCCTTTTATGACAAACCTCTTGGACTTGGGGAGTCGGACCAATACATTTATACAGAGCGGTAAGGACTCACGGGCGCTCGGGATTCACAAGTCTTCACCGCATTACCTTCTGGCGATATCGAGACTACGACCCGCTGATTAAAGGCCTCCCGAGAACCAGGGAATTTCATTCTCGGGAGAGCTGAAAGCTTCACTCAAAGGGACCTATAATCGGGGGCTCGGGGATGATGTGACAAGGAACAGTATTATGATTTCTCATGCCCTCTAACATTCATCGCAAGTTACCCTGGGCACACCAACCACGCGACAACACGTGTCCAAAAGTACAAACTCCTAAGCTTCCATTACATAGCATCCAGAAATCAAGGAAGGGACAGATTCTCTTACTTTTCACTCATCCCAAGAGATTTTTCACAGACTTTGGGCGGGAATTTTACAAAGACTTTCCAAAGGAGTAAAAAGGTTTTTTTGGACACTCACTCTCATTATGATTCTATCCATCAAAAGTTTTCATGTTCTTAACTTACATGCACACCTCTCCCACGCACTAAGCAAAACCCTCTCTAACTTAAGCATCGGAGGGTTTTCGTCGAGAAACTGGCTTTACCCCTGAGATGTTCCGTGTTTTGCAGTTTCAAAGCTCAGGAATGGGAAGCGAAGATCTGCTGGTACTCGGAGTTGAGGATAAAGCCGACTTCTTGCATCAACAATATATATATATATTGTATTATCCAAACAAGTTGATTGTATTACATATGTATTTATCTATATAAATACATCCCTGTCAATTTATAATCAAATAATTTAGATAATATTAAATAAAAGTTATACCGAAGAAAGTATCTCATTTTTAGTTATGTGTATAAAAAAAATCTTAATAAATCATAAATATAAGCAGAACAGAAATCTATAAATAAAATCAAAAACAGAGGAAAAAATACAATGACTATGAAATCTTAATTTTTTTTTAGTTGATTTTTTTATCAAAATCGGAGAAATGATACTTATAGGAGATAAAGGATGTTGATTTATTATAATTTTATATGAAAAAATAGATTTTAATGTATAAAATTGATAGAAATGAGAGAAAAGAGAAGATTTCATAGTACCGAGAAGAAGAAACTTCGAGAGCAAAATGAAGAGAGGAGGATGAGAATGAACATGATTAGACCTTTATTTCTAATATCTTTTGTAGTAACTAAAATGTTGTTGTGAGAGAGAGAGAGAGAGAGAGAGAGAGAATTGCAAAAGGGGCTAATTTCCAAGAAGAAAATAAATAAATAAATAATTGTTTGATTCTGACTAATTACTTTGATTATTGGCTCATTCATATTTCAACCAAAGCCACGTGTCAAGCATTGCAACTATGTCTCTTATTAATGTTTACACGACACACCTACTTATAAAGTAACCCCTTATATGTAAGCTACCAAACAATAGAGAAACAATGCAATAATTACTTAGTAGTCAACAAATCTTATAATACATGCCAGCCTCTTGCAATATTCATTCTTCGATCACATGCTTTAAGAGCCCATGTAAAAAAGTTTACAAGACATGATAATTACTCCCTTAAAATGGAGCCAAGTCCAACATGAAAATAGTTAGTATCAACTTACCTTTGTAATTACTATTCTTCATCTTCTTGAGGCCTCAAAGTCAAAAATTCCACCATTTCCCCACAACAGAATGTTAAACACAGAAGCCTTTAACATTGCACATAATACATCACATAAATAGATTTTTACAGGCCAGTAACTAACATTAATACTCATTTCACTACAATAAAATTCAGTTACAGCGATGTCAAAAATTTCGTCGTTAAAAGGACTTTTAGCGACGCCAATTTAATGTCGTCACCAAATCTCATCGCTAAAACCCAATGAATAAAAAAAATTAAAGAACATTAATTTTTGGCAACGACAAATATTGTCGTCGCTAAAAGATATTTTAGCAACGCCAAATATCATCGTCAAAAGCCAATAAATATAAAAATAAAAAAAAAATAAAAATAATTTACTTTTGGCGATGATATACATTTGGCGCCGTGAAAAGCTCCTTTAGCGACACCAATATTTATCGTCGCCAAAAACTAACAAATAAAAAAAATTTAAAAAATTTAAAACGATTTACTTTTGGCGACGACAAATATTTAGCGTCGCTAAAAGAGCTTTTCGCGACGACAAATATTTTCGCCAAAAGCCATAAATAAAAAAATAAAAAAATAAAAACCATTTACTTTTTGGCGACGATAAACTTTTTGCGTCGCTAAAAGACCTATTAGCAACGTTAAATGTTTGTCGTCGTCAAAAACTAATAAATTAAAAAAATTAAAAAAATTAAAAACGATTTATTTTTGGCGACGATAAATATTAGCGTTGCTAAAAGACTTTTTAGCGACGACAATATCGCCAAAAGCTAATAAATAAAAAAATTAAAAAAAATACTATTTACTTTTGGCGACGACAAATGTTTGGCGTCGCTAAAAGGTCTTTTAGCGACGCCAATATTTATCGTCGCCAAAAGTTAACAAATAAAAAAATTAAAAAAATTTACTTTTGGCGACGACAAATATTTTCGTCGCTAAAAGATCTTTTAGCGATGATATTATTTGTCATCGCCAAAAGTCGATAAATAAAAAGATTAAAAAAATTTACTTTTGGTGACGACACCTATTATCGTCGCTAAAAGAGCTTTTCGCGACGCCAAATATCGTCGCCAGAAGCCAATAAATAAAAAATTAAAAAAAATTACTTTTAGCGACGCCAAATGTCATCGCTAAAAGTCAATAAATAAGAAAAATTGAAAAAAATTCATTTTTGACGATAACACATATTGTATATGCTTTACACTAAAATTTATCAAATATAAATATAAAATTATAAATTAAAATTTTTTATAGTAT
>JAVXUL010146644.1:0-14432 GCA_035590515.1 Trichilia minutiflora
ATATAATAAAATTTTTATAAATTATAAATTTATAAAATTATAATAATCATTTAATTAATTTTAATAAAATTATCAAATTTTAATTATTTTTATTAAATAAATATTTTTATTCGGTCCGACCCGTTAGACCCAATCACTGACCTAACCCAAACATGGTCTGGTTTGGTCCACGAAATGGTCCAAATGAGCCAACACAAATTAGCCCGCGAAACGGCTCAAACGGGCCAGCACTAATAAGCCTGACCCGGTACACAGTAACAATACTAATGAGTTGAGCTGGGCCATTCCAAAATTTTACGGGCCATACCTATCCTAGCTTGATCATTATGTGTGTCTGAACTTGGAACGGCATGTAAGCCTATACAGGCTCCCATGACTGACACGGCCTGTTTGTCACCTCTATTTAAAGGTCAATTTTATTTTATATACAAAATAAATTACTTTTTCTTTTCGAGATCACGCCCTAGTCCACGTCGATCCAAATTGAGATGGGCCGGGTCTGGATCACGCTTGTCGCTTGTCTCTTGCAGCATCCCGTTAACTCGGGGCCGAGACTACCCACCCGGATCGGATCCATTTGTTATCGCACCCAATGATTTCTCCCAAAATGCCAATTCGAAATCTCTGTCGCCCTCTTAAAATTCATTTGTTTCAATCCCTAATTTGAAGTTCCAACTCTTTACTCCAGTAACTTGGACATCACCATTTATTCCTCTAGAAACAATTCTTCAAAGAAATCAACAAATGGATAGAAGCGAAATCAACGGTCCTTATTGCCCTTCAATGTCCACGAATTCCGGCGGCACCAGTAGATCGCCTCTACAGCCTAACTACAATAGCCGCGCCGTTCAGGTATGCGGCACACTTCTCTAGACACAATATTTGTATGTTAAACCCTAGCTTTTACTTTAGGGTTTTAGGCTAAATTAACCATGAAGAATACTAGAATGGTAGAAGCTACTTGTTACTCTATTTTGTAAAGTTTCATTGTATTTTAAACCATGAAGAGTAGTAGAATTGTAGAAGCTACTTGTTACACTATTTTGTAAGTTTCTGTCTATTAAGGAAACACTTTTACATTTCTCTTCATATAATTTCACATAATTTTATTCTGTGAAACCCTATCTACGGAGATGGAGGTTTTGTCCAGGGTTTTATTTTAGCAATGCGAAAGGCATGGAATTGCAATTGAGCTATAACTAGTATTAAGAAGTTTTTATCTAATTTATAATCTTTTATTTGATACTTAGAAGGTGTTGTGTGGGATTAAGATGAGGGTGCTGGACATGAGAAAAGTAACGTAAAAGATTTTGGGTTCTTGTAAGCTTTTACACTACGTTTTTAGAATTTATTAAACTACGAAGGACACTCGTTTTGCATAAGATGTTTAGTAACACGCTACCAATTGCATCATCTACCCAGTGAAAATAGACCATTTTTTTCACTATTAAGTGAGCTTCTTGAAGCTGGGTTGGAGAGAGATTTTATTCTTACACCGTCATCATTGAACATTGGCACAACACGATTATGCAGCATTTGCTTATTTACTAACATTAATGCTATCCTCTTGAAAAATGCTAGTTTGATTAATTATACCAGGATATAACTCTGGACTTACCCCAAAAAAGTTTCACTAACAACCATAGGAGAGTGATTGCTGATTTTCTAATTTTATGTAGACTCAAAACCTGGTTGCAGCCATTTATGTTGGCCCATCGGTATAAAACATTGATTCAATAATAAATTCTCAGTTTTTATTCTTTGACCATGTGGTATTCTATTGTAAAGCGTCTGCTGATTGTGTGACTTTTACCAGAAATTATAATTTCCTTATAATTTTAATTCCAGGAAGCTTTGGAACACTTGGCATCAATTGATCTTTCTGAGTTACGCTATGAAGCAAAGGTCGAGCACTGTCGAGCAACTAGAGACTTGAGAAGCTGTGGGCGTTGTGTACAGTATGTGCTAAACTCATGTGGACATGCCTCCTTATGTGCTGAGTGTAGTCAGCGGTGTGACTTTTGCCCAATTTGTAGAACTCCGATACTAAAGGATAGAAATAGTCTCCGGCTTCGCCTTTATGACGAGTGTATAGAAGCTGGTCTCATCTCCAAAAGATGTGATGAGAGATTCCGAGATTTAGAAGATGGGGAGAATCAGATAACTGCTGACGTCCAACGCCTTTATTCCTTGTTTGACATTGCTATGGAGAATAACTTGATTTCTCTGATTTGTCATTGTATCCTTTGTCGCATCCATCTCTTTTTGGGTGGATTCGTGTTTTAATTTGGGAAAATAAATTGTTTTCATATTTTTGTAACTTCTCATAGATGCTACTGCATCGAAAATTTCTTGGTAAGAATTCCAAAAGCAACTATTTTTCTGCATTAATTTCTATGAAAAAGTATTCAACAAACTCTGCAATAAAATAATCAGAGATATCTTGAACTTAACTTGATTTACTTACAATGCGTCACAGCATTATGATGACATTAATACCTGCTCTCGTTTCTGGTAAAATTTATTCTCTTGTTACGAATGCATATTTTCCTTAATAGAAGCAATAGACGTTAGAGATGTTTGTATGGATGAAGCTGCTGTGTCTAGTGATCCTGTTGTTGCTTTCTTATTGGATGAAGTGGTTATCAAAGATTGGTGCAAGCGGGCATTCAAGAACATCATAGCGGAATTTAAGTGGATATGTATCCTTATTGATCATGTTAATATTCAGAGCCAAAGCTTCTTGAGTTATTATTTCGTGTTTGTTTATTTTCTATGCAGTCTTACAATTCTCATATTGCTCCCTAACTTTTTTCATTAGATAATTTGAGAGTAGAAGAGATGAAAACTAGACTAAGTTTACTTCTAAAATTTCAAGTGGAGTTGGCTGGCATATCTAGTGTGATTGAGGTTTTGGACTCATCATTTAAGGATGATCTTTCGGCTCAGGTTCATGATTTGCACCATCTTCAAGAGAGCATATTGAAGACAAAGCAGGTTTGCTTATTTATAAATTTGTTTTGTGTGGTTTAGATATATTTTCCATTTTTGAATAATTTGGCAATCATATAATGAAGAATATTTTCTCTAAAAGTTGGTTTCTTATTCCAGCATTTGGAGATTATGATGTGGTCTGCAAAGCATCAATTTTTGGAGAATGTGGGGTCTCGTTATTCTAATTTTACATCATGGCGTTCTATTGTTCGTCAAAGGAAATTAGCTGCTACTAAACGGGCATGGTTTGATCCTGTAAATTACTCTACAGAGTCCACCAGAGAGGATGGTTCTCTGTTCATTGAAGATGCACTTGCTAATCTTGAGATAGAGCAGGAAGATATTCAAGGAAGGGTAGAGGAATTGGATATTGTATCTTTGCACAAGAATGATGGTGGATTGTCATTTTTCAGGTCCAAGATAGAGGGTGTGTCAGGATGCTACCCATTTGAAAATCTTCGAGCTGCTGTTGACATACTCTTTTTACACGGTAGCTCTGATTTGGTTGTTGCAAAGCAGGCAATTGTATCCTTTCTCTGTTTACCTTTGCATTTGGCATAATGGCTAATATTATTGGTCATAATATTCTTCACTGGGGCAATTTTTTTTTCGCATTTCCTTTGTTGTCTTAATGAGGTACAGTTTCTATATTATTTGTATGATCGCCATTGGACAATGCCTGATGAAAATTGGAGGCATATTGTGGATGATTTTGCAGCGACCTTTGGTATAACCAGGCATTCATTACTGGAATCTCTTACTTTCTATCTGCTGGATGATCACACAGACGAGGCTATGCAGGTAACTTCAGCATATAATAAGTTTACTAGAGTTTAAATGCAAATTTTGCTTTCTGTCAAGTCAGTAGGTGTAATTTTGAAATTTTCATGTACACTTTTACTGCTTTTTATGTTAATAATTGGTTTGTCTGATGATTCAGTAACAACAAAATAATCAGGTGCTATACTAGGAAGGGGCACTATAGTGCACTTTTTTGCTTGTCTAGAGAATATATTTTTCTTGCATAATTTTATTGAATTGTAAAATATTTACAACATTTGGAGATGAGTTGCATTACCATTAGTTGAACTTCATGTCTCGGGTTCTGTTTGTGGCTGGTACTGCTTGTTGATGCTCAATATAACTTATAATGGGAATTCAACATCTAAATTAGTCCATGTGTAAAGTGAAATATTTGGGAATTACGGCAATAGAAGGTTCGTTATTGACAAAAGGAAGCTCTTCCTTATTTTAAAATCATCCAGGTTATCTGACATCGTGCTATAGTAGTTTGAATCCTTCTGGAGAGTTTAAGTGCATGTTGTAATGTTTTAGCATGATTGTTAGAAGTGCTTTCAGAACTTAAATAAACATTCGTTGTCTATCTAATATCTTTGTGCTCTGTTAGTTATTTTACATTCTAATAATCTTTGATCCAATTATGTTGTTTAGGAAGCATGTCACCTTCTTCCAGAGATCTCAGGCCCGGCAATTCATCCAAAGATTGCTCGAGTTCTGTTAGAAAGGGGAAATCCTGAGACAGCTCTTATGCTTTTACGTTGGTCTGGTCGTGATGGCGGATCACAGTTGGTTTCACTGAGTGAAGCTGTGACTGCTGTTAGGGTAAGGGTGGAGTGTGCACTGTTGACGGAAGCTTTTACATATCAGAGGATGCTCTGTACCAAAGTGAGGGAGAAGAAGTTGCAGTATGGACCAATTAGGGATGCTTCTGATGATCTGAAAGGTGAACTCAAGCCTTGGGAGCAATGGGTGGAAGTATTGGTTACTGAAATTTGTTGTCTTTGCATTCGAAGGAACTTGGTGGATCGGATGATAGAGCTACCTTGGAATTCTGATGAGGAGCAATATCTCCACAAATGCCTTCTAGATTCTGCTGCCGATGATCCTTCTTCAACTATTGGTAGTCTTCTTGTTGTTTTCTATATTCAGGTAAAATTTCGTTTCTATTACAAACCATTTAGTATAGACTGAGCTATAGCTTTTAGGTGTGGGTATATTTAAGTCTCTCAATTGTCTGATGTACAGCAGTTGTTCACCGTTTTGATATGTCTGTAGCCATACACATGTCATCCCATATGGACATAGGTGCTGTTATCTTATGAGCTTATATTGAACCTAGCAAAGTACTGGCAGCTCCTGACTGCTAAAGAGATGGTCTCTGTCTGCTTGTACCTATCTGTATTTCTACCTATTTCAACACCCTTTATTTTGTCTGTGTAATCTATCTTATGTTCATACAGCAGCGAGCCATTAGGTTGGTCTGAATTTGGATAGTAGGGTTGGTTTTTGAACAACATAGCAGAGTACACGTTGAATGACTCTATATGGGTGCATATTTTTGGTTGAAAGAAACTTTTGCAGTTAGCTGATAGTTTATGAATGTGTATCTTTTTTTGTTGATTTCAGCGTTATCGATATGCTGAAGCATACCAAGTTAATTTTAAACTTCAGAGCTTGGAGCAGGACTTCATTTCAAAGAATCCTATCAGTGAAGAAATATTATCCAAAATGCGATCACAAAGTCGCTGGAGAACAAAATTTGTTGTAAGTGGAGTAAACTCTTTATGCTGAACTGGGCTTCCTAATCCACTCCCAAGGGAGCTGTGATAGTCATTAGCGGTCAGCTTTTCAATTAATTTTGATCTGCTTTAATCTTAAATTTTATAAATAAAGGTCAGTCTTGCTATGTGATCCTAGAGTGGAGGTCAAAAATGGTGGCCTATCTTAAAGACATAAATCTGATAAACTGTTTGCCAAACACAGATTAATGTGACCCTAGGCAAATGTCCTGAAGCAAAGTAGTTTGATCAAGGGCCGAGCGGGCATCGGGTTGTCATTGACTATAGTTTAGGCTACCCTTTCATAAAATATATATATATATATATATATATATATATTCCATCCAGTCCCCCACCCCTTTTTTGCCTCTTCATTCTTCTTTGTAATGCCTTATTACTCCATCTCATCCCTTGCTGAACATCAAAAATAATTATTCTTTCATCAATTTATGTTCTATTTATTCTATTTTGTTACTTTATCCCAAAAAAAAATGCACACTAAACAAATATTTTATTAACAATGTGACACTTTATCTATGTTCTAATTTTCCTAATTTCAAGTAATCCTCTCTCTAGGTTCTATGTATTTTATTACTGTATATATACATATTGGCTTTGAAATGCCTTGATTCCTTAAATTCTCATTGGAAGTTACAATTGATTTCTACAGGCTTAGTTTTCCTTTTATTACCTTTAATACACAAAGGTTGACATATGAAATTGATTTCTTAAATTTAGGCTTATCCTTGCTTACAACTCATGCAGATATGAAGATTATAGGAACTTAAACTTGCTATTGATTAAGATTAGATAATATATATTATAGCATCAAAGGCACTTTAATAGTGTTTACTGTTAAGATCCTAATTTTCCTTCAGGTCCTTATTTAAATCTTATTTTTATATAAAATATTACGAGAGATGCTCAATAATCTATCCACCTTACCAGTTGCGTATATTTTATTTATTATTAGAATTTATTGCGTCATTAAAATTGTTTTAAAAAAATACTTAAGTGTTTTGCTAAATATTTTTGCTTAAAAAATATTTTAGATAGCCCAGCCTAATATCAAATCCTTGCTGTGCCAAGTTTTGAGGTAGGAAGATTGATCGTATAAGGAAAAGAAGTCTTTATTATTGAAAAAGCTTTTGGCTTGACGCACCTTGGACTCTGTTTAGGTGCATGCCAAATATGTATATGCTTTTGTTACTTATGCTGTTGAGGAAAGAAATTTAATTGAACATTTGTCGAATCTAAAATTGTTAATTTTAAATTTACTGAACTCAAAAGTGTGCTTTTAAACAGGATACATCAATAGGGCTACTGCCAGAAATTGAACAGCAACTATTAAAGACTGGAAAATTGCCCATCATTGCAGTTACTTATGGTGAAAAAGTTGGAATGCCACCAAAATCTGATATTTCTGAGTTGCAAGAATTGAAATCCCCCAATCTGTTGGCCCCTATATCTGCTGATTCTTCGCCGTTATTGCATATGAACAGTGGGATTCCAGCCAAATCATCAATTTTTGAAACTCCTTCAGGACTAGGTGGGACTGTCACCAATCATCAATTTAAAGTTGGCAACTATGGTTCATCAATTCTTCATGGAAGGTTATTTATGAACATGGAGGGGCCAATTGGTGAATTTGGTGTGAGCAGAGACTTTGAATTTGATGA
Organism: Trichilia minutiflora; assembly: GCA_035590515.1. Classification (NCBI taxonomy): domain Eukaryota; kingdom Viridiplantae; phylum Streptophyta; class Magnoliopsida; order Sapindales; family Meliaceae; genus Trichilia; species Trichilia minutiflora. Next base: position 7,253 of record JAVXUL010146644.1, read on the forward strand.
CATGTCAACAACTGGAATCCATCAACACAGTTTCACGAATGCAACACCACTGAAAGGGAGAAATAATACTTCTAAAACTCTTCCAAATAGCCACCAGCGAGACAAAATTTCTGATAAAATGTTTCCAGAACCAGAACCGAATGGGTTTATGAGCCAATCTCAAAACAAAATTTCTGGATATTCCCATAGAATGGCGACAAATCCAATTTCTACTCCTGACAGCAACCATCGCTTGGTCAAAGACCCTGCAGGAGACCTGCGCTCTAATTTGTCGAGTAAAAGGGTTCATTCTGATAGAGAAGATGGACTATGGAACTTGGTTTCTGCAGAGGACCCAACGGACATCTCTTGGAGGTAACAATTTCACCCCTTTGTCACTCCTCTTCTCTTCTGATCTTATTCTCTACTCATGCTATCTTGCTTTTGCAGTTAACTGCAGAAGCATAAACTTTGCATTTGTGCACTTACCATTTTTTAATTCAGTTATGGCAAGAAGGCTTCTGCCTTGGCAGACAGGCATGCAAATGCAAATGGTGGGCCAAGATGGAGGTCTGATGGAACCAGTGACGAGGAAGAGGAGCAGAGTCTAGACAGTGCAATGGGGGTGGCTTCTTATACAACTCCCAAACGAGGAATTAGAAGAAGCAGATTTGCTAGGGGATGAAGATTACATTTGACCATCTAAAATGTTGAATATGCTTTGATCTTCTAAATCACTCCTCAGGACTAACTGGAAAGTGTGAAAAATTGTAGGAGCTTGAAGTGCCGAAAATGTTGAATATTCTTTGGGGGTACAAGAGTGGCACTTCTATGTTTATACAATTCCAAGGAAAGCAAATTTCTGAGTATACCTTTGTGCTGGTTATGTAGTTTGCGTGCTGTTGAGCTCCAGTTAAAGACATTGTGGGTAACCGTTCTAAGGCGAGTTCTAAGGCGAGTTCCGTCTCTGTCTCCTTACCCTATAGGTTATAGGTTTACCTGTGTCGTAGGTTACGGTCAGTTCACCAGCCAAGGAAAAAGAGAGGATACTTGGCCACCCCTCTACCTTTGGCATTGCTTCCAGCCATTGGGCGTTCGACAATGTTTCTTTTGTAGTTTGGTGAGGATGATTCATCGGGTGTTGGGCACATTTTTGTATCTTTTTACATTTTAAAAGAATTTAAAGCTCAAGTCAGTTATTAAGAGGCCAAAGCTCTTATATGAAAGGCGCTAAAGCCCCAAATAGATATATATTTGCTTGGTATCTTATTCCATTTGCAAAAGAATCAATGAGTTTTTCACGATAAAAGGTGCAATAGGTATCCATACAAGGTCAACACTCTGCTGCTTTTGCAGCCATCTGAAAATTAAAACAATATCTTCCTTCTTATCTAACTTTTATTTTCGTTGAGATTATAGATCGTCAATTGATGCTGCAGCCCGACAAGTGTGAAATTAGTTTTATCGGATTGATTAAATGACTTAATTTGTCTTTTATCAATTTAGCTTGATAATGTCAGGTGAATTAAGTCATTGGCATGATCTAGCAGCCCTCGTTATGCCACCCTACAAGTGTGCACATATATTAACTTAATTTGGTGAGTCAAGATATTATCTTTGATATGAAGTTACTTTGGATCAACTAATCCATGTACCTACAAATGTGATTTTGATGATCTGAAACTAGTACACATAACCATATGATCGGAAACTAGTACACATAATCATACATGATACGTGCATGTGATAATGGATACTTAAAACCGACCAACTTTATTATAAATTTCTTCAAGTTCAATTAGATTGGAGCATCTGATGAATATTTGTTGACTAATGAGCAGCTAAGATCTCTTTTTTCTAACATGAATTATTAAAATGCCAAGAAACTACCTGGAGGGGAAATTGGGTACGTTGGTATCTATCTTTTGTCAAGTGAGGGGCAAGGTCTGGTCATTGTTGTCTGCGTATTGGGTAAAATGATTCTTCACAAAGTACTACGTCCGTCTTCAGAAAATAAAAATAAAAATTTAAAAAAAAGAAAAAAGAAAAAAAAGAGCGGAAAACAATAATGCCAGAACCAACATCTTAAAAGCGTTGAACGCGAGATGATCCAAGGTCTCGAACAAAGCCCATTAACGGCCACCGAAAAGGTTCAACGGACGGTGGAAGGAAGGAAATGACGGAATCTCTGGAGCTCCCAGTCATTGACCTGTCCTCAACGGACCGCCTTTCCACTGCTAAATCAATCCGTCAGGTTCGTTTCTTTCGTAACGGAATTCTTTCCATCGTCTTTCGTCGTCGTTTCATTATCATGTAGATGGTAAATTTGGACTTTAAGCTGTAATTCAAAGGGCTCTAACAGATAATTGAATGGTTATGGTATGGTAGCAAGGCCTTGATATTGGCTTATTTATATCTCAGGCATGTGTAGATTACGGTTTTTTTTATCTGGTGAATCATGGGATCGAAGAAGCGTTATTTTCACAAATGTTTAATGAGAGTAGGAAATTTTTCTCGCTGCGATTGGAAGACAAGATGAAATTAGCACGCAAGGAAAATTGGGGTTATACCGCACTGTATACTGAGAAACTTGACGACAATTCAAGCTCGAAAGGTTGCTTATCATACCCTTTTAGTATTCATGATTTTTAGTAAAACCTGTTCGGCACCCGTATTTTTAGTTGTTGTTTTCAATTGGTTTGTTGAATCAATAAAAGAGTTTAGCAGCTAACCTATCTGACACTGACATGGTAATGAGGATTTTCTATATTATGTACTAATTTACCAGCAAATGAGCAAAAAATGTGTTGTTTGCGGGGGACAATATATTTTGCTTCCTCTTTTATTTTTATTGTTTATTATGGTTTTCATTTTCGATCTATGCATTGGGTGGTGGTTTTTGATGGGAATGACTGTTGGTATGTACTAAAATTATCTTTGCATTCATTGTCATTTATATATGGTTGAGCATTATGACAATGAAAATGATGTCAGAATTTATTATCTTTTATTGATGGGGGAACAGGTGACTCAAAAGAGAGTTTTTACATTGGTCCTTTAGAGGGAGCTCTTAGTAACCTGAATCAATGGCCCTCAGGAGGTATTTTCCTTGTATGTACGGTTTTGAAATCTTCAATGGGTATTATGATTCTATTTTATGTGGTATACATAATGATATGTGAGTCCAAATCAGAGCATATATATCATCTTCGTATCTATTCTCAAATTTCCTTAATTTGTCCTTCAACTTCTACTTCATTATGTTCCATACATGATTTCTTGAGACAAAAAAATTAATGCTGAAATCATTGAACAATTATTGGATGTTGTATTGGTTACGAAATTCCAGAAATTCTGCCATCTTGGAGATCCACAATGGAGTTTTACTACAAAAAAGTCCTGTAAGTTTGATCTCAACTTGGCATTGAATTGCATGTTAGCTAGCATTTGTAATGTTTAATGAAAAATTGACAAATGACAAATGACAATTTATATTTCTTTTTTGTTAACACATAATTGGAGATGTATATTAATTTATGGTCATATTTCAGTATTTTATAGTTTTTGAAGTGTTATCACAATTTGCAAAGAATATATTTCCATCGACTGAATATGTCCTGTATGGAGGAAGTTCAAAATCATTTACTTGTGTCTTGGCGCTAGGGTGGGAATCAGCCTAGGATGGACCCGCTAGGACAAGGAAGTTCTGGGCGGACAGCTAGCTATTGATGAATCATATGTTCTGTGGCATACTTTCTGTGTGCACTTGCTGTTTGACTATTTCAAAGTCTTGTATAACAGCAAGTCAGTTAAAGTTTTACATATGCTTACATGGTCTTATATCTGCTGCCACAGGACTGCTGGTAGAAGATTAATCCATTTAATTGCTCTGGCTTTGAACTTGGGTGAAAACTTCTTTGAGGAAGTGGGAGCCTTAGATGAACACATGGCAGTTCTTCGCCTGTTACACTATCCAGGTTTGGAAATGCAGTTTGGCTTCTTTACTTTTTTGTCTCCTGTATATCATTTGTAGTTGTTCTTCTTTACCTATTTGGCATTGTTCTGCAAAAGTTGCCTTGCATATACAAAACAGGCAAATACTGCATTCTGTTGGTGCTTAGGCATTATGAAATTAGATTTTTCTTTTACCCTGGAGCTCCACTAAGCTTCTAGTTGTTTTCTACCAAATTTATTATTTAATCTCATTTTACTTTCATATTTTTCCTTCTACAACAGATGTTAGATGATATTGTCAGCTAATAATGATTTTCTCTAAAATGTGAAAGTAACTTTGGAGAATCCCATAAAAGATACAAAAGTGCCATCTTAAAATAAATTTTAGCATTATTATTATCTAATTGTAGAAAGGGCTGAAGACAAATAATGCTGTTGGTGCAAGAATTGTCCGTGGACCCTTCTCGCGACCAACGTGGAATGACCAAGCTGGTGAGGTATGAGGCAATGCGGCTGTTTGTCGAACGACGATTTCTATACCGAAGAATAACTGCAGATGTGGCTGTTTCCGGCAAAGCTTCACCTCCTAAGCCTGCAAAGAAAATAAATAACTTGGAGTGACGCCGGGGGGGTTCTCGGCAGGGAAACTCCGATGCCTAAGTTAGAAAAGTGGTGAAAGAAAAGGAATGTGTTTCCGGCGAAAACAATAAGAAGAAAATGGTAAATGGTCTTGAAAGGGAGAAAGTGTGTAGAAAATACCCAACGGAGATAGTGAAGGGAAACCGGTTGAAAAATGAAGCTGCCGGATCTCTCTCCTATTTCTCCTAATCTTTAAGTGTAGCCCTAGTTGTTTTTCAGAACCAGCCAATTAACCAAAAAACTACCAACCCTTTTTCCGTTGAAGAAGTTTGGTTTATATAGAGCCCCTCCTCCGAACAATGATATGACTTGGCATCGGAGAATGGGAAGGACGTGATTTCTAACATGGGACAGTGTACAACCCATTTCTTTTAATGATACTGTCACATCTGTAGATTTTGCAGGCTCGTCACCGTCCCATCACTTGAAAATGGTCAGAAGATAGGACGAGTGCATTTAAGGGGCCAACTGTCAGCAATCATTCCCATTTTTGATCTAAAGGAGGGGGCACATGTCTGCTGATACTTTGAGTAGGAATTTCCGCTCGGATCAGGGATGACCTGCAAATTCTTCTGAGAAGCTATCCCGGTCTCTAGGGAGGCGACTTGTCTCAGTTGATGCCATTGGATGCCTGAGACGTGTTGTCGATGACCGCGTCTTGCCTAAGAAGGAGCTTCAGTCTTTGTGGCGCCTGAGATGGTGAGAATCTTGAGGCACCATTAATTCTCTAGGGATTCTGATTACTTGGGGTGAAAACCGCTGGGGCCATGGAATCCCTGAGAAGAGGGATTCCTGGGGCAGAATTTGCCCGAGGCCATGTATTCCCTGAGCAGGGAGATACCTGGGGCGGAGTGTATCTGAGACGGAAATGCGTAGGATTGCCCCTGACCACCTGCATGTGACTTGTTGACAGGGTATCCATGTGTCACCCCTACATTTTTCCCCCAAGCAAATGCACCTGTATCTATTTTCACACTTCAGCCTCCACAACAGAATCCGATAGTTCCATCATCAATCTCCCAAAGGGTTAAAATCTAGTTTGTAATAGCTTATGGAAGTGCCCTATATGGCCAATGTTGTGGTTCAACCTGAATGAGATTAAAACTCTTCAAAACATAATGCCTTCATTTTTGTTTAACTATATTAATCACACTGAAACTTTCCTTGTAGAAATTTCATTCTCGTACATCTTTTTGAAATAACTTACGAGGTATAAGAACAATTAATGTTTGTTAATCCTCCAAGTAGACCTTTTCTTTTCTTTTGTTAGTACTGATTCTCAAAATAGAAGGATCCAAATGAAATAAGAATGTCAGTCCATCACTAAGGCATATTGCATACTGATATAGCATAGTAGTGTATTAAGGCATTGTTGAATTCTATTCAGCTCCTGCTGTAACAATTGAGCATGGACGTGACTATATTTTAACATTCATCAAACGGAGGATCAATGTCCATTAAGATTTTTGTTTGGAACAGATAGATTCCTTGATCTCTGGGCCAAAAGAATCCAAACCTAAGGAGAGCTAATTAATAATATCTGCAATGCTGACTTTCACACATTTAAATGCAGTGATCACGATAGCTTGTTGATAATTTGCCATTTGTTTCTGATTCCAGGCGAATTAGACTCTTCTGATGAAGAAATATATGGTGCTTCTGCTCATTCAGATTATGGCATGATCACTCTTCTAGCAACTGATGGAGTTCCAGGACTCCAGGCATGCTTCATTTAAGGAAATTGTAAGCAAACATAGCTTTTATTGCCAATGGTTTTCCCATCTAAATTTTTAGTTCTTACAGGTTTGCAGGGAGAAATTTAAGCAACCTCAGGTGTGGGAGGACGTGCCAAATATCAAGGGGTGGGTCTATGATAGAATTTTTAACATAGAGCAATTTATTTGGTATAAAAGATCAAGTCCTGTTGGTTATTTTAAAAAAAATGTCTGATAAATGATTCCATCAACTGAACACTTGTTTCGTTTAGACCATAAAATCAGAAAATTTAGGAATAGAAGTGCGATGAACTGCATGTATTTGATAGTCCAATCAAGATATCTTAATGAAGTATGATAAGATAATTTTGAATGTGGATATTGCATTTATGTTTGGAGCATTTTTTTAGTTTGATGTTTCTATACCGTGATTCTAATACTTATTTGTCACTGATGTGGCATTTATTTATGTTATTATGGTCATTATTTGACGGTATTTTACTGTCATTTCAACTTCTGGACCAATTGTCTGGATTTGCAGGGCATTCATTTTAAATACTGGGGACATGATGGAGTGGTGGATAAATTGTTTATTTCGGTAACTTGTCATTCTGCTACCTCAGAAAGCATTTCGTGTTTAACCCTGAGTTATGATTCTTGCGTTAAGATTAAATATAATGTTTTAGCTAATCCTGAACCGCTTCTTTGGTGATGGTGGGCATTTTATCCTAACCCATGCCTTTTATTTGTAGTCAATCCTTCACAGAGCAGGGGCGGAGGTACGAAGGGGCTGCGGTAGGCTGTAACCCGATAAAATTTTGCTTGTGGTTATGCACAAGCGAAGACTCGTACGATTGATTATAGGACCGGAGCTGCAGTTGTGGAGTTTACTA
>JAVXUL010146655.1:2957-14432 GCA_035590515.1 Trichilia minutiflora
TATAATCTATTTGTATTTATAGCTTTACCCACTTATGCATTTTAAAAATATATTAAACATTCATTTTCATTAAAATATACACTATAACCTACTTTACATAGTACATAAATTGAAATGATGCTTTTAGTGGTATTAGCAAATACAAGAAAGAATTTAATTTCATAATGTCTCCAATAGATAATCTAAGATGGTAAGATCCTTTAACTTTAGCAGTAACTGTTATCCCATTAGTCATTCTTAATACGATCTTACATTTAGATAATAATGAATAATTCTGTAATGTCTGTAGAGAGACACAAATATGAAATGTAGCTGCTGAATCTAATATTTAGGAATGATGATCTGAAATAATACTTAATTCATAATCGATCAGCATACAACTATTAGTACCTACTTTTAACTTCTTAAGTCCTTCAAGGTATTAAGGACAATTCCGCTAGATATGTTCCATTTTTTTCATAATGAAAATAATTTTCTTTATCAGATTTTAAAATTTGTCCCCTTCACACTGTAAAAAGTTTAAATGTTTAAAAGAGAATACTATTAACAATTTTTTTTGTATTTTTGTATCAGTTTATCAAACAATTTTGAGAAATTGAAAAGAAACAGAAAAAAGTTATTAATGATCTTGTAAAATGAATAAAACAATAAAATGATTTATACTAATTTAAATAATTTTGAATTATAACAATTAAATATTTTAAAAGTTATTATATATGCTAATCACATTAGCTCCCACTATTTAATTTAAATTCTACACTCCCTAAAACAGGACTCAAAAATTTCGTTGGAATTTTGTTATTAATAGTGAAAATTTAACATCTTATAAAAAATTAACCAATCTTACATAATAAAAAATTTAGTTAATTAATCTAAATAAGTAGGAAACTCTTTTTCTTTTATATCACTACATAAAATTTGATTCTTTATTTAACCCTAATTTTGTATGCCTCACATAATAGAAATCTTGGCACCCTAAGCTAGTTAAACTCGAACCATTGTGATTTCTTAGGATGTTATTTTCACCTCTCCCTTATATAATAAAAATTTTGATCAGATAACAAACTTCTATAACACAAATTTAATACTTCTCATATAATAGAAATCTTACAATACAAGTTTATGTCAAAGAATTCATTGTCATCCTACAATAAGAGACTTGGATTTAATAATTATTACAGAAAGTCATTGTACATTTTTATTATTAACAGACATATATTTTTCACAAAAACATACGTTTATATTTAGTAAACCATTTACCAAATATTTATTATCTAAAACACAAATAATATTCATTCATCATATAAATAAATATTATTATTTTAAAAGAGTATTTAAAATATTTAAAATATAATTTAAAAATAATTTTAAAAACCTTTTAAAATATTTTTCATTGAAAGCATTGTAATAAATATTTATTTATCCTATCAATAAATATTATTACTTACAAATGCATGAATTTATTAACAATTCTTTAATTATTAATACACATATTACCATTACATATTTTGATTTAGGAATCATATTTTTAAATTTGAAAAACAAAATTTTCATTTATGTTTGTGTTTCTTAAACTCTTGTCTTACAAGAATTTTATAGGATTTATGTATTAGTTTTAATGTTTTAAGAGTGGTTATTCTTGTCACACAAGAATTGTTTGTTTTTGTATTTGTTTAAGATAACTAGTCAAACTAGAAATCTTGTTTTACTTATTAGAAAAATTATAATTGGGTAAATAACGTTAATTAGTCAAACTAAGCCAATCGTTTAGAGAACTAGTTAACTCATTATATTGATATGATTAACGTACTACACTAATATTATTATTAGTTACACTTACTAATATTAACCAACAAATCTAATTTGTCTAACTAAGCCTAATGTTTTGTTTCTTTCTAACTGCATTTTTATATATTTCAATATACATTAACATACATAAATATGTATCAAATGCATATTTCTAAAATTATGTAAGTAGTATATACCTACACAACAAACATACATGCATATATTAAGTCAAATGTATAAAGATTAACATATATTCAATATATACATTTCATGCATTTAATAAAAAATAAATACACTAACAAAACATTTTAGCTTCTTAATATGTATTTAAACACTTTAAAAACAAACACACACACACACACATATATATCTTATATGCAATCGATATTGCCAAAACAAGTAAAACATTGACATTTATTTATCATATAAATAATTTAAGCAACATTTAATTTATTCATAAAATAAAGAAATCAAATCAGTATTATATATATTCAACATAAGAATATTCTAAATAAATATTTAGAAAAATACACAAACTTTTGGTTACATTTTAAATGAAAACAAATCCAATTTTAAAACATAAGAATACACAAATATATACATATAAAATCCCATTTCACACACACACACATATATATATATTAAATATATCATCAAATGATACAAACTTATGTTTAATATTATGGTGAAAAATATACAAAAAACCATTTGTGCTTAAACTAATTTTCCCACCATAAACCAATATATATGTAAATCTCATTACACACACACACACACACACACACACACACATATATATATATAATGCATCAACTCTTGTTGCATTTTTATGTTTAACAACACAATACAATTGAATATGTACAAATTTAGTTTGTAAATAAAATAGGTTTTTGCACAAAATGGTAATATATATACATCAAAAACAAAACTTATACATATTCAATATATATCAACCATTGATATATTCACTAATTGAACATATTAAAACTTTGTAGCCAATATGAAAACAATTTTTCACACCAATCCTTTATGGCCAAAACCAATGACAATATAGAAATCAAAATTTCCATCAATCAAAATGAATTTTTCCATTGTTAATGCCAATATTAACAATGTACATACAATATGAAAACACTTTTTCATCCACATGCATACTTGGCCATAACCTTAAAACCATGGATTTAAACCCTTTTTCATCCACTTACATATACCAACATCAATGGCAACAACAAAACAACCAAAGGAACACATTATAGACAACATTTATCCATTTTCCATATGAGTTCCAAACTCATTTTTCACATCACATGTAATACATATATCATAGGTTCCATAATCACATTATACATCTTCTAACACATTGGAAGTGATGAAAAATAAATTTTCCACCAAAGAACCCAAGTTAGCCGAATTCACCCTAATGGTTTCCTTTATGGAAATCATCCAAAAACACAAGCACATAAATCATCCTAACCGTTAACTTATCATACTCTGATACTACTTGAGATTTCTATGGCCTAGTCATGTATAAATATAAGTTTTTCTCCAAGCATCATATGCCAAAAATCATGGAAAACAAAGAAAATACAAGGTAATCAAGTTAGGGCTTTAGGGTATTACTTTTCAAACTTGATTATATTTTTAAAATCTTTTCGGTATATACAAATTAATAAATAAATATTTTGCTAGATTTATGCTATATCTATAGGCTGAGATAATATTTATTTTTTCCTAAATCTTTAATTTTAAATGTCAATTTTAAGTATTCAATGATTTTTAAAACTTTTTTAGGAGTTCTAATTATATTTATATCATCTATATATACCACAATAATATGACAAATCTAAATTCTAATTTCTTTATGAATATGTATGAAATAAATAATTATTAATACATTATTTTTTATCAAATATTCACTCAAACAATTGTGCCGTATGTGTCTCGACAATTTTATTCTATACAAAAATTGTTATAATTTGATCGAATATAAACTACATTGTTTTGTTTGACATACTGGAAGAATATTGAATTCTTCAAAGATTTTTATATAAATATCTTTGTTAAGTAATCTATAAGCGGTCATTACATCTATAAGATATATATCAAAATTTTTAAAAATTGTTAAACTAATTAAAAAGCACAATGTAATTATATTTATTACAGGAGAATCTGTTTTATAAAAATTAATTTCAAGTCTTTGCAAGAAATCTTAAGTAAATTGTTGTATTTTGTATCTTACGATCTTGTTATTTTTATTATATTTGCATGCAAACACTACTTTGTATTCAACACGTTTGTTATCTTCAGGTATCTGAAGTATAGGTCCAAATATTTTATGTTTGGCAAGGGAAGCCAATTTTGCTTGTAAGAATAATCAGTTTTTCTTTTTGATTATATCCCCTAATTTTAGGATTTGCAGATGCATTCTTGCATCTAAATTTCAAGAAAGATAGATGCTCCTAGTTAAATCAAGAACTAAGAGTTTTAGATATTTAAGAGTTAACAATTTAGCTTTTAGAAATAAAGAAAAATTAATATCATACTAATAGAATATATATCACATGAAGGGTATAAAAACATAAAAAATTTATGCATATATTTAGAAATTCAGGTTTACTCATAAAATGATTTATAAATCTAAAACTTCAAGCTTTTGTATTGGAAACTTTCTTCAAATTCTAATTTAAAACATATAACACAACGATACCAAGGTCTTCTCTTGATTCTAGTATTTTTCATTAATGCTCCTTCATTCTCTTTCCATAGAGAGAGGGTCACACGGTCTGCCTCTCCGATGCAATCCCTCTTTCTTTCATATTTTAATTTTTTTTTTTTTACGTTATTTATATTTTGTTTTTATTTTATAAACTTAGATATCATATCCACCGAGATGTAAATATAAAATTATTTTCTTTAACTTATAAATCTTGTATTTGTCGTTAATATAATTTTTGTTTCTATTAAATTTTAATGAAATTTTGTGTTTATCCTTAAAAAAAATTGAAAAAACAGAAAGGATTTTTTTTCCCCATTTTTTTGATGGAAAGATATTTGTAAAGCTGAATAGACTAATGCCAAATATGTGGACCAACTTTATTCGCCACCAACGTTGGCTCAATTTCCTTAAATTGTACGGTAGCTATTTTATTTCATTAAATATTTTTAATTAATTAATTTCTACATTAAATAAATAAAAAATATATTAAATGAATAAAAATTTATTAATAATTTTTTATATAAATTAATATAAGAATAATTAATGTGATATAATTATTTTGTATTATAAAATTTATTTTTAAAGCATAATAATCGAATTTGTATGCTTATACTATTTAAATAGATTATATAACATTGAGAAATGGTTGAGGACATTAGCTTTACAACACATATTTTTTTCTTGATGAAAAATTAAATTTATTTTTTATTTAATTATTTATTTTTATAATTAATTATTTAATATAGTCAAAATACGGTTTTATTTAGAGTGTAAAAAATAATTAATGATATTAAAGGCGACAATTAATAACAAGACAAATTCAAAGATATTTTTGGCTGCCTATATTTCGATTGCTTAATTAACTACCACGTGTGCCCTTTAAACACTATAATTGAATGAGTGATTTTTTTTATTTATTATTTATGATAATTTTTAATATTTAATAAAATAATTAATTATAAATTTTAATATTTTAAAAAATATAATTTATGAACTATAAAAATCTTAATAAATATTTTTAAAGTATTTGTTAGAAAAATCCTATAACTTTTAATTTTTTTCATTTTATTTCTAATTTTTAACATTTTTATTATAACTTATAATTTATAAAACTTATAAAAATACAAAAAAATATATAGAGAATTACAATAAAAAATTTAAAAATTATCATAAAAATATAATAAATATTATAGCAATTATACTTAGAACTAAATGCATCATAACCCTGTCGTAATTTAATAATTTTATTATGTGGCAACAATAACAATCATTTTAAATTACAAGTTTATATTTATGAGTATTTTATACAAATGAACAATAATATTTTCAATATTAATTAATTAATAATGAGTCTATGATCAATCCTTATATTTATGTATTTTAAAAAATATACATTAAATTTAAAAAATTCCCTACATTTCTTCTTTAGAGATCTTTCTCTGATATCCCCACATGGGAATTGGGAAATGAATACCAGTCTATGTATCTTCTTTACTGTTCTCTGTATTTAATTATTTCATAATTATTTATTGAAACAAATATATAGAAAACAAAAATATAAAATTAATCCATCAATTAATTAATTAATTAATTGTTGTGTGAGCATAATATTAATAATAATTAATTAATGAAATTAACAAATCAATCAAGAAGATAAGATGAATCAAACAACTCTTAGAGATGACTTGATGATAAGGTTTGTTAAACAACGTTTATGTCGGTTCTGAATTTGAATTATTATAAACTCTTGTTAAAGTTTTAAGGAGTTAAATTATGAGTTTTACTTAAACTGTTCCTTTAAATGTGACGATTATCTCGTGCCAGTCTTTAAATCGATAGGTTAAGATTTTTCACTTATATACAAAAAAAAAAAAAATCAAACACTAATCATTTAAAAAAATAAAATGCATAATTGGGTGTTAGCATACTTCATCAAATCTAGGTAATTAATTAATTATTTACATTGATGATTCTATATTCTAGGAAAAATTATTGACATCTTTTCGCATAAGCTTGCAAGAATATTATATATAGAAAGTATGAATGTGATTTGTCAAATATTTAAAACCCCAATAAAATAAAATTAATATTGATTTCTACATACAAATAATTGACTGAGATCATGTATGACATGATTGATTCCCTTATCCATTCAAATCAATTATGTGCTTTAATTTTTTATGGAATCTTCTTTTTATCCCTTAATTACTATGCTTTTTAATGTCCTTAAATATCAATAAATTTATAATATTAAATATTTTAATCTATATATATTTTTGATAATATTGAGATTGATATATTATTGTCACGTCTTTTATATATTATTTTTAATTGACTTAAAATATAAATATATAAAGTTATATAATAATATTGCGTTAATTGTCATTTTATTAAAGATACAAATTTTAAAAACGATTTGTGATGTTTATATATTATTACTTTTAATTTTTAAAAGATAGTAGTGTTTTAATAATAAAGTTATAAAATATTTAATAAAATTAATTTTTTATATGAATTTATATATTTACATATTAATATTTAATATTTAAAACTTTAATTTTATAATAATTGTAATTGTAACTTTGATGAAGATGGACAATAATATTGAGATAAAAAAAAATCTAAATAAAGAGTGCTTTCTGACAAATATTTTTAAGAATGGTTAAAAGTAAAAATGAATTACATTTTACATTAAAATAAATTTTTTTAAAATTTATATATATATAAAGTTAAAATTAATATATTAATAATATTTTTTAAAATAATTTAAAATTTTTTAATTTATTATTAAAAATAAAGCTGTAACACTCAAAAACTTAAAAATTATCTTATCATAATATAAAATCAAGTTTTAATAAACTATTTATTATTAATTTATAATATTTGTGATTTCATTAATTCAACTTTGTCATTTTCTATGTACAAAAAAGATCCCATCAATAGTCAAGTCATGGTGTACACATTGAAGATGGATATGCATATACAGATTTCGGATAAAATTTTCCTTATTATATGCTAAGTAATGCACGACGGTTCATTATTCTGTTATATATATATATATATATATATATATATATATGAGAAATTCTTACCTTTAATTATAATTGAAGTATTTATATAAAAATGATGTAAGTTTTTAAGAATAAGATCCTGTAAATTATTTGACAATAGTAGTAAATCATAAAAAATATATAATAATATTAAATATAAAATAAAATTTTTAATTTTGTTGATATAAGAAATCGGTCTCGTTCACAACTTCCGGCACTAGTAAATTTTGTCTTTCTCTCATCTATGAGCTTGGAGCTGTAAAACATACAGAGCACCTCAGGGGTAAAGCCAGTTTTCCAACGAAAATCCTCCGATACTTAAGTCAGAGAGGTTTTTACTTGGTGTGTGCAATAGGTGTGCATACAAGCAAACAATGATGCACGAAGAGTATGAATGTTATGGAATGTTCTATCCTTGAATATAATGCTTATATGCACTGAAAAGGTAGAAAGAATGTCTCATAGTGGGTTTGTCTCGAGGATGTCCTCACGAATCTGTCTGTTCATGCCATTTCTTTCTCTCTTGTTTTTTCGTCCTCTCCTTTCTCTTGATTATTGGATGCTGTATATGGTAAACCTTCGAGTGCATATCGCTGGACACGTGTTGCTGCATGGCTGACGTGCCCAGGGTGACCTGTTGTAAAGTTAGAGGGCTTGGGGAATTGTGATACTATTCCTGGCCACATCATCCCCGAGCCCCCGAGTGTTCGTACCCTTGAGCGAAACTTCCAGCTCTCCCAAGAATGAAGTCCCCTGACTCCCGGGAGGCTTTGATGTTGCAGAGTGTAGCCTAGGTGTTGCCCGAAGGCAGAGGGGCGGGAACTAGCATACCCCGAATGTCTGTAGATCTGAACTATTACGTAGTAGACCGTTGATCCGACCCCCCGACTCTGAGGGTACATGTCGTAGAAGGCTCCGACCCGAATACAAGTTGACAGTGAATAACTTCAAAGAAGAGTCCCTGACTGGTTGTTCTTGGGCAGAGTGCCCGAGGCGATTAGGTAATCTTACTGTTGGCTTGACTAGCTTCTCGGAATGACACCGTATAATGGAGCTTGCTGGATATATGCACGTGGTGGGCTTGGATAAGGACGTGAAGATGGGCCTGGGCCGTTGGGCTAGGCCTCGGTAAAATCTCCCAACACTAAGCCCCCCAGTTTTTAATTAAATAATTAGTTTAATTAAAAATTGTGTAGTTTCTGCTCAGCTGGCTTGACTGAGCTACGTCTCTATTATCTCCTTGGGAACGCAATCGTCCTGCACGTGTCTTTTCTCCATTGCTGAGCCAATCTGGGAACACATGGTATCCGGGCCGTCATAATTGCATGTTGAGACGGGTCCCACCTCATTTTAATTTCAAAGAGAGCTGACTTTTGACGTTCTAACTTCGGGTGGTGTGACATTCTCTGGTCCGTTGGATCAAAACCAACGGTCGAAGTCTCCCAGACTTTGCTTATAAATACCTTCCCTCCTTTGAGCAAGATTGCAAAAGCCACAGTTGAATACTTTGTCTCAAGCTTCTCAGAATACCCACTCTGCTCCTCTTGCCTTAATGTTCTTTCTGTCTTCAATCGACTGATGAATCTCTTTTTTCTAGTTGTAAAACCCAGTATCTCTGAAATTTTATTATAACTTCTTATGACATCCTGTTGTCAATCCCCATGGATATCCTTGTTGGAAGGATGGTCAATCTCACAGGAATTCGTGCCAAACATGTACACATGAGAAGTCAGATTCTGGGGGTATTAATCAGTCGGGGAGTGTCCGGATATACAGGGCTTTTCCTCTCCATTTTCTCGGTTCACCTTCCCGAATATGACGATTTTTCTAGTGCAGTTGCTGTTGTGGGTCCATCGCCAAGCTCACCCACTGGCTGCATCGGGTTCCCTCTCACTTTACACTTGCAAACCCCCTTTTACTAATGCTCTTCTTTGGTTGCAGGCATGCTCCCAGAGATGAAAATGATACAGCAGATGCTCGGTGGGGTTAGACGATCAGAGCGATGTTAGGAAACTGAGAAGGAGAACACCTTTGCCTCGAAGCAACTGAAGAGGGCAGAGGCGAGTACGGTCCTTCAAAATCCCTCAAGTGTAGATAAAACCTAATAAGGGTCGGATATTCTGTAATAACATAAGCTGAGCATTCTATAATAACATGGATTGGATATTCTATAATGACATTCTTTGATTAATAAAACTCCCACTTCTATATACACATTCTGTTTTATTTCAATCAGCACAGTGCATTTTGTAATACTTCTCTGAGTACAATACTTAAAAAGAATCTTCTGTAGTAAAGAGAACATCAAGCTTTCCATAGATAACCGAATGACTTCCTGATTTAATGAAACCATCCGAGTAAAACTATCCGGGTAAAAGCAATCCGAATGAGAATACCTCCGAATGAAAAGATGCTAAGTGAAGAGATATCCGAATAACGTCCATCTGAATAAAAATACATCCGAGTGAGAAACCATAAAAAGATATCCGAGTGGATAACTTAGGCAATTTTTCAAATATCCCAGTAAAGAATTCGTTCACTCGGAGAGAACATCCAAATGAAAGGCAGAGTATCCCAATGAAGAGTTCATCCGTTCAGGGAAGATATCTGAATACATGACTCCAAATAAAGGTTCCTCCATTGGTCATTTGGGAAAATCATCTGAATGAAGAATCAATAAGATATATCCAAATAAAGGATACGTCCATTTAGAAAAACCATATGAATAAGAAAACCAATAAAGATATATCCAAATAAAGGATACGTCCATTCGAAAAAACCATCCGAATAAGAAAACCAATAAAGATATATCCAAATAAAGGATACGTCTATTCAGAAAAACTATCTAAATAAGAAAACCAATAAAGATATATCCAAATAAAGGATACGTCCATTCGAGAAAACCATCCGAATAAGAAAACCAATAAAGATATATCCAAATTGCCGGTCCCAGATTAATATGCAGCCAGATGAGCTAAGGCTCGGATCAATGAAGCTATATAAACATATCACCCAGATTTATCATTAAAGCAGAAAAGAACGTTTACAGGGAAGAAAGTACTTACAGGCCGATCTGTTAGATAACCTGACCAAAAAGAGGCCTCATAACATAATAGGTACAACTCACAGGTGGCTAGTCTCTCC
Source organism: Trichilia minutiflora (assembly GCA_035590515.1). Classification (NCBI taxonomy): domain Eukaryota; kingdom Viridiplantae; phylum Streptophyta; class Magnoliopsida; order Sapindales; family Meliaceae; genus Trichilia; species Trichilia minutiflora. The sequence continues at coordinate 13,656 of JAVXUL010146655.1, forward strand.
CAAGTATCCTGGTACCTATAAAAGAGAATTCAAAACATGTGGTTGGCCCCGGACAAAATGGTCCTCGTGGCCTAGAAACAAAATGGTTCCATCTTCTCAGAATATGATCCCGCATAAGATAGTCAATGGGTCCTTGGAACAAAATGGTTCCGTCTTCTCAAAATATGACCCAGCACAAGATGGTCCGTGGGTCCTCAGAACAAATCAATTTTGTCTTCTCAAGATATGATCCCGCACAAGATGGTCCATGGGTCCTCGGAATAAAATAGTTTCGTCTTCTCAAGATCAAGCCCCGCACAAGATGGTTCGTGGGCCCGGGGAACAAAATGGTTCCATAATAAATATCCTTGGCTCGGAGACAAAATGGTCTCATTGGCCTAAGGTCTTCGCATATAAGAGACTGGACTAGCTTCAATTATCAGAGTCAGACACTGATAGAGTACTTGAGAGGGGCTCGGCGTGTATTCACTGCGGAGCAGGTAGGCTCAACGCGTATCCTCTATGGAGCAGGAAGGCTCGACGCATGTTCTCTATGGAGCAGGTAGGCTCGACGCGTATCCTTGGCAGAGCAAGAAGGCTCGATGCATATTCTCTGTGGAGCAGGTAGGCTCGACGCATATCCTCAGCGGAGCAGGAAGGCTCGATACTGGTCGTAGGATCGGGGGATCGGTCGCATGGACAGTAAATCTCTGGTCTGTCTGTATTCCATGGCTTTATTATTGGAGTGTCTTTCGGGGTTTTTGATTTACGAATCCCTAGTCTAGGTACTCGAACGAT
>JAVXUL010146666.1:0-14430 GCA_035590515.1 Trichilia minutiflora
CAAATTTCAATGCCAAGATTGGAGATTTCGGATTAGCCAGGCTTGTAGAACATTCCAAAGGATCTCAAACCACAGTTGTAGCAGGAACAATGGGTTACATGGCGCCTGAATGTGCTACAACAGGAAAGGCTAGCAAAGAATCTGATATATACAGCTTCGGTATTGTTGCTTTGGAAATCGCTTGTGGCAGAAAACCAATCGAACCAAGCGCTGAAGAAGGAGAGATCTATTTGTTAAAGTGGGTTTGGGGTCTCTACGGCAATGGAAAGCTACTCGAAGCAGCTGATCGAAGACTCTCCGGAGATTTTAATGAACAACAGATGCAGTGTTTAATGATTGTTGGTCTTTGGTGTTCTCACCCGGATGAAAGTCTCAGGCCTTCAATGAAGCAGGTCATTCAAGTACTAAACTTGGAAGCTCCGGTGCCCATTCTGCCGCGGAAGATGCCGGTGCCGACATATTTCTCTCCGCCGGTGAATATGTTGAGTATTGATGGTATTATTTCGGGAGGTAGTCAAAACCAAAACCCTACAAGCCACAGCTACAATACCAATTCCTCGCAGCCAACTTCAAATTCTGGAGCTTCTTCGGAGGCATCCCTTTTAAACACACGTTAAGTTTTTCTCTTCATCTATTAATTTGACTTAATATTGATCTATGCTTTGCTTGAATGAATTGCTCTTGTAATATAAAATTGGCTAGTCCGTGTATAATATTGTTGAGGGAGTAAATTTTGATAATTTTTTCTTAATATTATTGTATGTATATAACAATAAATATTATTTCAGTATAATTGAATAACGGATGTATATTCTTTGTAAACGTTTTATGAGATGGGAAACTAATTTTTGAAGTAACGTTCATAATTGAATAATTCAATTAATCAAGGTTCCCTCTTATTTTAATTTTGATATGCAGATGAATGAATACCTAGCAAAACCGTGTTACCCAAGTTGATATCCCTTGAATCAACTCAATATACATATGTCTGTAATAATATATTTTCTTATTACAATTTAATTGATCAAATCCATTATTAAAACTTGGAAGCTACGTCTACAACTTTATATATATTCATATCTCATTAATCCATTTTCAAACCCGCCTACTTCAGTATCAAACTAATAGCTGGAAAAGTTATCAAGAAACAACCACTATGTTCCTTCAAAAGTAGAAGCCGTTACCAATGTTTTGAAACCATGGCAAGGTCATCATCATAAGAAACATATTCATTTTTTCCCTATTTTTCTCTGCTTTTTCATGTTTTTCTTTCCTGGTTCTACGTATAATCTGTATCTTTGCTTCCTCTCTTTCTGTCAATGTTCTTGCTTTTGTTTTCTTTGTAACCTAACCATTTTTGTTTCTGTCAAGAATTATTTTAAAAAAATAAACGAAAAAACAAAAGAAAAACTCATCTAATATTTTTCATGACAGTTCTCTACCAGTCTTATTAAAGTTAGGTGTTATGTCGTATTTACCTTTCTGTCAATAATTTACTAATGTAAACGTGGCATAAATAACGTGTAAGTTTTAATATTGACTAGGAAATAAATTTAATAAGATATTGAAAATTATTTATCGTATTGAATTTTAAGAATATCAAAAATCAATAACGTTATGCCAAAACAATAAATAAATATATATAACCTTAAAGTTCCCATAATTTAAATTCTTTTAAGAACATTACATTATACATAAAATGTACCATTAAGCCAAAGGTACATCCTCCCAAAATTATATTGATGAGGGTTTCAGTTTTGTGGACTTCTCTTATCTTAGGGACAGGCCGACAGCCGCTTGTTGTGTTGCCGCTCGACTACCAAAACACGGGCCTATCTTAGTCTTGAGTGGTTAAGTTCTGAAATTTTTACAATAAATTTTTGCATAGATTTTAATTAACTTGATATATGATTATATACTGAATATATATACATATATTAAAATTTTATTTTTTAATAATATTTTATGCTAAAAAATTTATACTCCAACTATATAATGAGTTAATCATTGTTATTATTAAATTGATATTAAAAAGTATTTCTAGAGGAGGAGAGAAACCGATTGAAGCTTAGGAATAGTCGAGATATTTAGATAGGTATTTATATGTAATTGGATTTATATTAGGTTTAAAATTAAAAAGTACAGTATTTTATTCTAGTTAAAAATTTAAATAAATATTTATGAAATTTATGAACTATCATGTGTTGGCCCAAATGATTATAAGCCATAATTATAATTATCAGTAAATAAGTATGTGTTTTTATTATTTTTAATAAAATAGTGTATATATGCATATTTATTGTTTATTTATTAATTTTTATGTACGATTACTATTTACTTTTTATTTTTATTGCTTAATTTCAAACTATTTGATATTTTAGTCGAGTTACTTGTATAGATGTTATCATGTTATTTTTCTTTTCTTCCATAAATGTATATAACCACTCTCTTCACTCTGAAAGTTAAGGTAAATGTAAAATAAAAGATTTCTTAGTTCGTTGGATTAAAAAAATATGTCTTTTTGTGGATATAGTCCAAAAAAGATAGAGAGATTCTGAACACAACAAGTAATCTAAGTAAAACATTAGCTAAGTAAAAAATTCATTTGATTTATAGAGAAAGTAGCCTTGGTTTAATTGGGGGGAGGGGGTTGTCCACAGCTGTATATTGTAGAGATAGTCAAGTTTTAAATATTATTACTATACCTTTAACTATAGGAAACATTGTAAGGATGACAGTTAGAGAAGAATTATAGGTGTCTGCTATTAAACTCATTATTAAAATGATCTATAATTCTGATGACTTTATATGTCTATCTTGTGATTTTGGTACTTTAGAAGAGCTTTTTTAAGTTACTTTTTGGGTATAATTAAATATTTACCAAAAGCTTATTGGTCTATTAAATATTAATAATTTTTTTGATGGTTTATTATCTTTTCTTTATCAAGCCGTGAAACAATACTTTATCTCGTACTCGGTACTATAAATCCTAATCTCTACTTTAACTCCTAACCAATTAATTAATAAATTATAAGATTTTACCTATGAATCTCATCCAGTAACAACTCAAATAGATTGGTTAGTGTAAAGCATCAAAAAAAAAAAAGTTAGATTTAACACTCCAACTGTAACTTCTCTTTCTTATGGTATGAATAATAACATGTTTTCTTTTTAGTTATTTTAACTAAAATATTTTTTAGATATTGATCATTCACTCTTAATGGAGAATATCTATTGCAGGTTTATCTTTTTAATAAGTACTCGCTCAGGTGATGTATTTTATACTTTACCTTTCTATATTTAGATATTAAGGATAATGTCTCAAATTAGTTAGGGAGAGAGATAGTTGATACTACATGTTATAAATATTGTTTTATTGTATATTTTTTGTGTATTGTGTTTTTAGGTGTTTTAGTGTGTTTGAAAAAATAATTTGGCTAACAGTGTCCGATTTTATGAGAAGGGCTTAGTAAAGGATTCTTTCTTTTTTTCTATTGATCCTTGAGGTATATCTTATTAGTGTTATCTTCAAGCGAATAATTTTAGTATATTTGTCGTTTGGTTTTGATTTTTAGAATTCATAACAAGTTTTTGTTATTTTGCTTCTATTTAAATTATTCAAATCCGTGAACTCTTATATGGTAATTAGTTAAATAGTTATGTCCATAAACTTATTAGGCAAGAATTTTATAAATTATTCTTATCACATACACATGTATGATTATAGGTTCCAAGTTAAGAATTTGACACCATTTATTTTGACGATTTCATTAGAGATAACACCTAAGGGCAGTAAAATAAGAAAAAAACAAAAAGAAAAAAATTTTGAATGTGGGCATTGTTAGCAAGGGCTACGAATGAGTTGTACCCTGTGGCATACTTAGCTATATAAAAGAAGTCTTGTATTCAAAAAAATAATAAATAAATAAATAGGTTTTCTAAAGAGAATCGTAGGGATGTTTTAATATCTAATGTCTTAAAGCCAACTGGTCTAGGAGTCATTGACAGAAGAATTGGGCTATGGTTATTATATATATATATATATATATATATATATATATTGCCCAAAGAATGTTAACTCTTGTAAATTAATAAGAATAAATTTTGTTCATTTTTTCAATTAAGCCTCTTAATTTGTGTCACTTTAAGCATAAGAAGATTTATGGATTTCTTGTTTAAAGGTTTTTATAGCTGCATTTGAAACTTGTGATTGAAAGTTTACTTATTTGATAATATCAAAAAAAAATAGAATAATAAAAAACTTATAAGTGAGTTCTTGTTTTAAATCATTGTTAAATGTTGATATTTTGTATTTATAAGGTACTAACAATAAGCTGGTTGGTTGGTTGGTTGGTTGGGTGGTTGGTTGGGGGGGGGGGTTGTTAATGAGATAAAAGCGTATATGCACTAAGATTTAAATTCAATATTTTACACTTTAAAGTATGATTAATGAAAGAGTGATTGCACATGAATCATTAAGTAAAGGTTTTAAACATTAATCCATCAAAACTATGCATCTAAGCTTAAAATTAAGCATGATACATGAATTAATCACTTACCTTTTAGTGATATTTGATGAATTTAGCACCAAAACCATGATGCTTCCAAGAAATCAGAAATTTATGATCATTTCAAGCCATGGCCAAAGCTTAAGGAAGAGGGAGAGAGAAAGTAATCCAAAAATTATAAAAATAATCCTTTTTATTAATAAAATAAAATAAAATAAAATGATCTTTTACTAAATTAACCCATTTATTATAGTGCCTGTAGTCTTTATTAACAAAGACAAATGGGTCCTGAAACTTGTCCAAGAAGCTACTCAATTATAAATATCAAATTATACTTAGACCCCTATACTTTAAAAATATTGTATATAGGTCCCAAGTTCGATCAAATTTACTTTGACTAAATTTATTTTAATTTTATTGATATTTTCAAATATTAATGAAATATTTTAACTTACTATAAGTTACAACTGGATCATTTATCACATTTCTCTTTTTAACACGTAAACCGTTTACACTTTTCGGCTTAATATTATCTTCGAGAGTGTTAGTTCTCTTGAAAATAATATTTATCCTCTTTAATAGTAAGAATGATCATAATTTATATTGTGATCTCTTGGATTCATTATAGTATTAGTTGTGAGTCGAAATCGATCTCATTGATCTTATTCTGAACCATTCGAGTACTGAATGACTATGATTAATATCTAACAATGTGTTATAGTCTCGAAACCAAATTATGCTTGATTGTGTACTTTGTATGGTTAGATTCCTTCCGTTTGACTAATCCCAATTGAGTTAAGGCTCACAGATGTTAAAATCTTTAAACTAAATTTTTGCTCAAATTTTTGATCGCTATGTACTGAACTCGAATCTAGATCGGGTCAACGGTACCCTAATATCTTATATGTTGAGTCAACGGATTCCATCTTGACTAATACTTGTATTCTGATATAAATAACACATGGTCAAATTGGCTTCTTATACGAGATGTGATTAGTTCAGCATTTATACACCATAAGAACCATTTGCATTTATACCGAAAGGCGATAATGATGTTTTAGGTCTGAAGAATAATTACCACACTAGTAGATCATATGACAAATCATTAACATCATAATTTCGTGTGATTTGTCATATCTATTATAATATCCTGTGTTTTAAGGATATTGTTGTAGTATAAGTTAAAAAACTAATATGAGTGGCAGTAAACTATCGAATACTCTGTAGTTTTTTTTGTTATATCATGGGTTATCAAACTCTTATTTATATAAAAAAAATTTTATATAAAGATAACATAATAATCTACAACCCTTGTGTTGACCACTTTCCATGATTGAATCATTTACTAGTTCAAACATTGGAATTTCACAGTAATTTTGGTTGACAGTGCATCTTTACGCACCTTTTGATTTTAGGGTCATAACTTCTTGTAGAAAACTCTAAATACTCTAACTATTGAACCATTAGAAACATAATAAAGTTATTTACAACTTTTATGTTTACTATCAATCCTGAACCATCCAAATTATGGTTAAAAAAGAAGAAAATAATAGGACTAGTGATGGGTCAGCAGTGGTTAGGCTACCCAACCCACAAATGGGTGCTCCAACACCTAAATTCAGGTCAAAGACATTAATAAGTCCCTTCGCCTTCATATTCTTCATTTCTATCAGATTTTTCTCTCTCTTAAAATCCTACTATCTATCTCTTAAAGATTTGGTCATACCAAGTCTCCAATCATCAAATCAACTTCAAAATTATAATATAAAGCTTAATTAAGGTAAGATTTTCTATTCATTTTTTTGATTTACTTAGGGTTCATAAAACCCAAATTTAGATATTTTTATTCCATGGTGATGTGAGTTTATAGATGCCATAGAAACATGTCTAGAATGTTTATGAATTTAATAATGGAGATGAGTATTGAGTTGATTAAAGCTTGTTGTAGTTGGAAACCTTAAAATCCCAAGGAAAGAGATGAAGAATACTTACAAAAGATTGTGATTTTGAATATAAATGGCATGTATAAGTTGTTGGTAATATAGTTTAGGCTTGGTTACATAATAAAAGCTTTGGTTCACTTTAAAGGTAAAATAGAATTTTGCCTGAATAGTATCTGTTTGTGTGGCTATAAGTTAAGTTATATAACTCTGAATGAGGTTTCGTAAGTGGCTATAGAAGCTAGAGACATAGAGGTATAACATATCCTAAATTTAGCCTTATATTTATTCAAACATGATCACACCAAACTTAGAAATTTGGCTATTTTATGTAGCTCGATCATTAAAATTAAGCTAAGACTTTAATATCATGATGAGTATTGAGTTCATTAAAGCTTGTTGTAGTTGAAAACCCTAAAATCCCAAGGAAGGAGATGAAGAATACTTACAAAAGATTATGATTTTAAACATAAATAGCATGTATAAGTTATTGGTAATATAGTTTAGGCTTGGTTGCATGATAAAAGCTTTAGTTCACTTTAAAGGTAAAATCAAAATTTGCCTGAATAGTATATGTTTGTGTGGCTATAAGTTGAGTTCTATAACTCTGAATGAGGTTTCGTAAGTGACTATAGAAGCTAGAGACATAGAGGTATAACATATCCAAAATTCAGCTTTATAACTATTTAGACATGATCACATCAAACTCAGCAATGTGGCTATTTTATGCAGCCTTATCAATAAAATTAAGCTAAGACTTCAATATCATAATGCATACTAACGTTATCTGAATTAATATTCATCAACTCTTGAGTGATATTAGTCATGTAGGCTTTTTTCTAGGTTATATTTTGGCATATTTAATATTTGTGTATATTAATCTGTAAGTATTTTATTCTAATCATTCTAACGATATTAATGATATAGTGCTATAAATATTTTAAGAGAGCAACCACCAAGTCCTCAGTGATATGGATTGAATCCATCCCTTGACAACAAGCCTTATGAGTGAAACAATTATTTTTTTGATGTTTGTTATAAATATGATGTGTGTATATATATATATTGTGTTTATGGTTGATTTTATGGCTATAGTTATTGTATGTTGCATGATTGCTAAATTTTAAAAGTATTGACATGTTGAAATGGATAAAGGCCAAGATGAGGTGTAATATGGTTATTAGATTTATGCTCTTATGCATGACTTATAGATTTGTATATAATTCCATGCGTGTGTGTATACTATAAATTTGATCCATGGATCCAGTTATGATTGCCCCTCTATCCGATCAAGTGCGTAGCCATGGACATAAACCAAATAAAGATGATATGTATATGTTATACGTTTATATGTTTATGTAACTTTACTCATGTGAATGATTATGCCTATGTATTGTATAATCATCAAATGGAAAATGATTATTCCTATGTATTGTATAATCATCAAATGGATTATTAGTCATGCTTATTTCATAATTTACTTGTTATATATATAAAACAATTTTATTATATATTTTTTTTCATTCCACTCATTAAGTCTTTCTCAGACTTATCAATCCTCTTCACCCCAGTTTTACAAGTTTATTAGTAAGATATAGCAGATCTTCAGGAGGGCAAACTAATGAATCAGGATACCATTATGTAGCTATAGGGTTTATGGGTCCATCTTGTATAGTCAGTTGTTAAGTGGGCCTATAGACCTAAGATGTATTTTGTCAACATTGGAACATGTATATTTTGAATTATAGATAGTGTACATATATGTGTGTAATAGATTATAATGTTATACTATAATGTTATATATATATATATATATATATATATGGGTATAGTGCCCTTTTTTAGAGTTTCGATGGACGAAGTCCATTCATGTTTATATTAACTTCTATGATTGTTGCATGATTTACATATATGATAGGTTTTAATAGATGTGTTCACAAAATGCATAATCGCATAAGATTAAGAGGGACAAGGGAATCTTGTCTCCGATTAATCATACTCTATGTATTCTGGGGCGTGTCATCTATGGTCATATTCAAAAAACAATTATATGACTGTTAATCTATACTAATGTCCTAATAACATGACTATCATATCACCCGTACTAATATCATTTTTTGATAATCATCGAAAACATCTAATATTCCTACTGTACAGTATCAATATCCAATTGATAAGACTTTTGTAAGGAACAATTTAGATAATCAAATTATTTGGGCATTCATATGTGTGCTCTTTCATTGGTATGATTAATAAGAGGAAACAGCATAAACATATGAATTAAAACAATTTCTCTATTTATGAATATGTATTATGCATATCCAAACAGTAAATTAATACATTAATGCCCAAAACTAACAACACAAATGATTTTAAGGCATATATCATCAACAATTAAACTCTTTTAATTTATGCATATTTTTAGTCTTTGGTATAAAATCTACTTTATTTGTAATTTCTATTTTTGATTTTGATGTAGTAAAAGTCAAAAGACCGTAACTTTTCAACTAAGAGAACTATTAAGATAATTCTTGATCCTGGGAAAAGACGACTCAATGGAATGATACTTTTACTTCTAGTCAAATCATTAATTTGGACTCTAAATTATATTTCCAAAGCTATTAAGGATTTGCTACTCTAGTCTAATCCTAACCCTACTACTTTAGTATTTTTTCCATAATTTTTAATAGAAATCTCAGAATTGTCTAATAAAAGTCAAGTCGATTATCTATAACTTTCATGTTTACTATAGAATCTTAATCATTGTAATTTAATGCCATCTCTAAAGATTTTCTAGCAGTTGAAAATAATAAACTTCATTTGTCAAAATTTTCAACTACCTATCATCATTAGCTCTCTTTTTACCTATAAATAAGACGCTTATTTGTGTTCTGTAATCAAGTTAGATTTTATAATCAGTTTGTAATATATTCTTTTTTGTAAAATACTCTCTTTGTAAGATGTCTTTTTAAGTTACTAATTAAGGTTAGGAGGTTAATACTAATGATGTATATGGTTTGTTTTCAATATCTCACTTGAGTTTTTAATGTTAAATTCTTTTTATTAATTGTATATTTATATTTAAAGAAATGTTTTTGAATATTTAAACTCTTTGATTCTTTGTAGACTTTTGACACATTGAATGCTTGAAAATATATTCCTTAATTCATTATAGACACGTAGCATAAAGAATGCTTTGAATCTTTAATATGTCTTAAACACTTTTATTAAATGTTTTTATCAATTGATTTGAAGATATGATTTTAATCAGACTTTGATTTTTTTAAAAAAATATATTTCTTGATTATAAAATGATTTTCATCTTTCGATTGAGATAACTATTTAATTAATCTCAATTGAATTAAAATAAAGGGATCTAATTTACTATCCATCATTCTAAAATATTAATTTCTAAAGCATTAGTATTTTAATTTGTATTAAATATATACTTGGTAATCTTTTATTTTAAATTTATTTATCATTTCCTCTACCTTTACCTTGGAACTTTGCGATTGTACCTTACTTTGGATATAAATTAATTTAACTTTTGAGAAAAACATTCCATGTGGATATGATACTTAAACTCACTAAACTAAACCATAGCAAGACTATCTATACCTAGATATAATAATTAAATTGAGATTAATAATCTCATATTTAAATTAGATATATTAAGTCCACGTCACTAAATCTTATTAGATAACATAATTTTGGGATAAATCTACCATATAGCCTAAAATATATAATTATTAACATATATAAGATAAAATCCAGCAACATCATGTTGGATACAAATTTCTACGCTAAGATTGGAGATTTCGGATTAGCCAGGCTTATTTAATGTTTAACAATAGCTATGGAGGAGTAATGAATCATGGAGAGCCAAAAAAAGAAAAGAAAAAAAAGCAATAAAATTCACGGCAAACAGCTTTACTTTCATGGCTCCAACTCTATGATGGAAGCCAAGAACAGAAATATCATTCCATTAGGGAGAGTTTAACTGGAGCACATGGTACTGGAGACGATAGCCATGGCAACTGTGAATCGGTCCAGCATGAATCAAGCCTTAATGAGTAAAATGCATTCATGTGTGATGGGGATCAATGTGCAAGGATTTGAGATGGACCAATCTGCAAGGTTCTTATATATTTCATTAAGGGTAGAAATGAAAGTGTATAGGAATTGATTAGTTAATCGTTAGTTGCCAAGATTCATCTTCTTGGCTCGTGTATTGCTGGGTTGATAAAAACCAGTGGAGGAAGCAGGAAAGGTAGGCTGTTTTCTTCTTTGTTTCTTGTCATCTTCTTGAGGAATAATAATCTTCTTCTTTCTGGAATTCTCTCTTCTCTGGAGTAGTTCATTTTCTTTGCTTTCTTGGTTTGAAGTCTAGACAACAATTTTCTGGTTTATGTGCTGGATTGCTTATACAGTTGCTGCATTTCATTAGTTTCTATGTATTGTGTACGAGAGCTTGCTGGAAATCATTGTGTGACAAGTCTTGCTGTTCTTGGGGTTGAGTTTTCTGGGTGATCATCATCAAGAGCAACCGCCTTGGAAATATTATGTTGGATACTCGGATGGTTTACTTATCGCGAAAGGAGCGTCATCAACTGAATATTATCTTCATTTTTGCACTAGAGGAGTTTGCCATGGACACCTACTACCATGGGATGAAAAGGTTCCGTTTCAACGTGCTGTAATATGCTCATTAAATAGAGATCCTGTTTGGAGAGATATTGTGTTCATGGTTTTGACGGGGATTAGTCATCCAGCTTTCGTGTTTTATAGACGAAAAACAGGAGCAAAACATGAATGGATAAAGCAAGATTGTAAAATTCCTGATCCTCATTGTATCCATAGATCAGATCGAAAGAAAGCAAGCTTTATGCAATTTGTGAATGCTATTGGTTACAAAAGGAAGTTCTATACTTTGAGTTTGCAGGGAACTCTTGCAGTTATCGACGACATTGATTCTGATCAACCCAGAGTCACAGCTTTGGGGATCAAAAAGAGCTGTTCCTTATGTCTATTCAAGGAATTTTAAGGAATGTTTGCTTGAATCAGACGGGGAAATTTTACTGGTTTTCCTCATTTCTAGAAACTCAATTAACATTGTTGATGAGGCAGAAGTGTTGCGGCTTGATATTGGAACGCTTTATCATGGACTAAGATGGAGAGAATTGGTGATAGGACATTGTTTTTGGGCTGTAATTGTTATATCTCAGTCTCTGAAACCAAAATGGGAAGCAAAAGAGATTGTAACCGTCAAAGAAGGAATATCTCTTCATGTAGGAGTGATGAAATTCTTCCACAAGGTTTATCGTTTAGGTTTATTGAGCAGCAGAATAAATAATTCTGCTCAAGGAAAGGAAGATAATTGTTATGATGTCATAATTATTGTATGCTGTTTTCAATCAAGAGTGCGTATCATGTAATTTGTATGTCCGATTAGTTAAATGTTGTATTTGAGAAACTTTAAATAGCAGTATCAATACTAATTTTATGGCACTGGAGGGGTGTAGTTTGTTGGTACTTCAAGTCTTAGGTTCAAATCTATAGGTGTATTTTTTTGTAAGGGTCTAAGATAATTTACGAGTTCATCCTATCCAGACAAGTATTATTGACAAGATTTTAAGCTGAATTATGATATCGTTAGTCTAATTTCAAACTTGAACACCGTTAGATCCAACTTTTCCATATATTATTTATATCAATTTCATCAGTAAATTGGGTAACTATATTGAAAATTTTCGAATAATCTAAATGGGCATTGGCCGAATTTATAACCATTTTTATTTTTCTTACCCAAGCCCAAATGCTTACCTAGAGTTTATTAATATTTATCAGATTTTTTTTTTAATATTCACCCTCACGAAGATTCGAGGAACTAATTGGTTGAATGACGTAGATTATGTTTGAGTTTTGAATAAATAAATTCTAGAATTTTTGTACATTACACCCAATTTTGAGATTTAGTTGCATTCTCTTCTTACATTGGCATGCATTGAAATAGAAAATATCAAATTTAATTTTAATATAATTATTCTTAACAATTGAATTGAGGCGGCGGCAACATGTTTTTTATATTATAATGAACCAAATTAAACCTCTTTCTTCGAGGAGTTTGTTTATTAAACACGAGAATTTGTTCGTCTGCTTTATTGTTATTACCAAATGCTATAATTATACCTGGTTTGGTATTGTTTTTTTCAATTGTAATAATAGATTATAACCAAATTTTTTCTTCCTTTTACGGGGTTTACTAATATAAAAATTACAGTAGTTGATTATGAAATTAAAGCTAGTATATTTAGTACCAAACTAATTTTATTTTATTTTATTTTTTAATGGGTGTATTTAAAAGACAAATTTTATAATAGAAAAAGAAAAGTGACAATAGCATCACCCTTAGTGATGTCTATCAGGTCAGATCAACTTGTAAACCGATCCGATCCAATTCAAAAAAAGAATCCGAATCAGTTCGATATATTATTTATACGGGTCGGTTTGATTTTGAGCCCAATCATACGGATCATATCAGTTCCAGTTATTGAAATTAGTGACCCAATCTGTTACGGGACAGAATCATTTCAGGCCCATCATTGTTTGACTCGACATGTTGAACTAAACATTCAAACTGGTTCAACTCGTTAAATAAAAAAATTTTAAAATTTAAAAAATGAAAAAATTTACAATAACTATAGGACCAGATGGGGAAATCTAAAAAGGTGGTAAATTGGATTTTTTAAAAAAATTTTGTGAAAACTTTTGAATTGTTTGTGGAAATTTATAAACTAATGAATGAGTTCTATGAACTAAGTGCAAAGAGGAAATGGAGACTGAAAAGTAAAAGATGCACAACACAATTTTTATAGTGGTTCGACTATAAATCTACATCCACTCTTTTCGGATGAATCCACTCACACTGAGGATGACTAATTCTTTGTTTCTATGGGTCAAGAAAAACTTAAGTACAACTCTTTCTTATATGGTGAAGGGCAACCACAATACAACTTCCTTTAACTAAGTGAAGTAAAATCCAATACAGTTTGTTCTTTGTTACAGGTGAAGAGAAACCCAAAAAATCAATCTCAATAAATAAGAGATGAAAATCTAACCTCTCAAAAAAAAATGTTCAATAATCTCAAACTTTCTCTCACTAGAATAATTATAGGTGAATAGACAGAGAGAATAAGAATAAAGACAGAGAAATGTTTTTTCAGTTCTCTTGATTGCTCTGAGTATTCCTTCAACTACCAACTCCTAACCTTGATTCTACAAACATGGTTATATTTACATCTGACTTTAATTTCTCCAACGACTCTATTTTGCTCTCCTTAATGGCGATATTTATTGCTATGAACTAGCCATTGCAATGTACTGACAATGCATGTATCATTACTTCAGACTCCATATATCGATACTTTGTTGAAGTTTGTATGAACTTCCTCCATGTATCGATACCCTCTTATTCATATATTGATACTTGCTAAGGATGTTGTTGGAGCAGTTCCATGTATCGATACTTCAGTGATCATGTATCGATACTTGGTTACGTTGAGGAAATCATCTCTATCTTAGTATCGATACTTGGCTTCAGATGTATTGACACTTTATTTTCTTGACAGTTTATGTATCGATACTTAATCTTCCATGTATCAATACTTTGGTTGATTTTGGACATCCTTGACCTGTTCGAAGATGAGTATCGATACTTATCTCTGGACTGTATCCATGTATCGATACTTGGTTGAAATGTGTTGCTATGTGAGCAGTCCCATGCAAAGGTATATCAAATATCTTGTCTTTGTTATCTTCATGTATCGATACTAGCTTACTTATGTATCGATACCTGGCTCAATTTCTTGCAAAAACAAACCTTTCTTTGTACACAAGCTACAAGTAAAATATTTGTCATTTTAACTTAACTGAATACTTCGAAAATGCTCAATTAATAAATCCAATTAATTTGAAATCAATCA
>JAVXUL010146685.1:0-14430 GCA_035590515.1 Trichilia minutiflora
CAAGTGATAATCGTCACAGACTCCCAATATATACTCAATAACTCTTGAATACATCTTGAGAGCCTGTAAGACCTTTAAAAATCATGTTTCAAAAACAAATAAGAAAATACTTCCATATATTTTTATCCGAGTCACCCAAACTTCTTAAAGTTTTCCAATCAAATCACAAACACTTTTAAATAATTAAAACATTTCGTAAATCATCCATCAAGGTAATAAATGCATAATAAAACCAAATAGAAATAATAGTAATATAGTTTACAAATCTTTTTACAATCCGTAAATTACAAAATAACAAAATACAATAAAATCAAACAAACATTCCCAACGGACTTCATATTCTTCTAAGTGAGTCGAATCAGATGTATACCTACTACCCTCAGAAACTGAAGAGATCACCACCTAGCGGACGCACTTTAAAGTCTCAATTACCTTGAAACTAAAAAGTGAGGGGGGTGAGTATACAGGAGTATACTCAATGAGTGAACTAAATATACTAATAAATAAATAATACTTAACATATAAATTTATGGACAAAACTTTCTTTTAAAATACAAAATCATTACTTAAAAATCATTCTAAAAATGATTTAATTTAGTTCAAAAACAGAAAACGTATATAAAGTCATTGGGTTGGCTCCCTTTTCTGATGATTATCCTGGTGCTGGATAATCCCGAGATCGTTAATGGATTTTGTATATAGGTGAAAACAATGCCATTTTATAAAAAATTATTTTTAAATTGCTACAAATAAAACGATGCATGGTTTAGTTAGAAATAGGCCTACCATTGACGTTGGCTCAAGTAGCCATATGGTGACAACTGTAACTAACCTGACGAGACTCACAGTGGTCAAATCACATCTTAACCTTTCATCAATATAACACCTTATACCAACCCTCACCTATGAACCTCCACTCACTTAAATGGCCTCTTCTCAGGTCATTCTAGGCTACAACTATATAGCTACAGTAATCAAATTTGGCCCTCATGACCGTAATTGCTAATATATATACCAATCTATACAATACATAAGAATCACAATATTCATCAATGATTTATAAATAACTCAAACCATAAAAAAATTACACATAATACCATTTAGCTCATAAATTGGCCTCCGGCTATCATTTATACAAAGCATATCTCAATTAACTCACTACGTGTACATATACAAACAAGTGTATAAAACAAAAATAGAGAGCATAAAAGTTTAACGTTTATAAAACATTTGCATATAATTAAAATACTAAAGATTTTATTAAAATGATAAAAATATAAAGAGTTCACTCACAATTTAGGAAGGGTACACACTCTCTAATTTTCCTCGTTTCTCGGCACTTAACGTGGGTTCTTCACTTACGTATCATCGCCTAAACATATATGTTAAAATCATATCAATATACATTTCTAATCTATGAATGAGACTCATATGCGTACAATGCATTCTAATTTGGGTTTTTAAATTCATCTAATACGCAAAATTGATTAAAATCCTCATTATGTGTTCGATTATCTTTTTTATCACTACAAGCTCACATTATAGTCAAATTAATACATTTCAACTCGGTTTTACAATTACGACGAATGGGCTCCTATTTCTTGTCGAAAATAGTATCCCAAACACTGTTTTGGTTACCCATATTATTCTAAATTTGTATTTTTAGCAACCTAATGATTTACTCGACTTCTCTACAATCTAACGTGTAATAACTTAAATTTATATGATAAAACTAGCGAAAACCCCATGGATAAACAGTAAAACCCATATGTTTGAAAATTAACAAAATACAAAATAAAAGATATATATGTGTTAGAAGCGATGCCATTTATCTCATAGTACCATTGGTTTGCTTCAATTTCACCTAGAACTCGAGAAACCCCAATTTGTCTTCCAAAACCCTAGCTCTTACTTCGTGATTTCTTTGCTTCTTACGAAGAATTGAAGTCGGTAGGGAGTTTAGAATGCAAAACATGGCAAGAGGATGGAGAGAAATCAAAAGATTGTAAAAATTTGGGTGATGGGTTTAGAGAGTAAAGGAGAGAACGTGGAATGAGAGAAAGGAGAAGAAATAGAAGAAGAAAATGTAGGAAAGAGGGGTTCAACCTTTTATTTATAGAAAGATAATGAAATTACTATTTTGCCTCTTAAAAAATAAAAAGGAGAAACTTCTAGATGAGGGCAAAATTATCATTTCGTAATCATTTAATCGAACGAATCTAGGGTTTACGATCTCAAAACTCAGCCTTAACCAACTTAAATCCTCAAAATAATTATAGAACGACGATGTCATGTCAATTATTTATATGAAAGGCATAATTATATGCATAAAAAATATTAAAAATTATTATATTACTTTTAAAACTTAGATACAAGGCTCATATTTATACTTTTCTAGGAAATGACGAATTACAATAAGTTTATAAAGAAGATGATGTCAAGAAAGAAAGAATTAGAAGACTATAAATGTTAAGATTATCAACGTGCAATGCGATTCTTCAACAGAAGCTACCACAAAAAGTGAAAAATGAAGGTAGCTTTATAATTCCATACACTGTAGGTAATTCTAATTTTGAAAAAACTTTGTCTGACCTTGGTCCTAGTATAAATCTTATGCCATTATCAATGTTCTGAAAATTAGGGGTAGGAGAGGTCAAGCCAACCATCATATCATTGTAAATGACGGATAAATTACCCACTTTTTGGAAGCGTGTGATTAAGGACGTATTGGTTAAAATGAATAAGTTTATATTTTTAGTTAATTTTGTGATACTTAATACAGAAGAAGATTAGGAGACCTTAATTATTCTTAGTTGACTTTTTTACAATTGAAAAAGCCTTAATAGATGTACATAGTGAAAACCTCACATAACGAGGAAGAAGTTAAGTTCAACATCTACCAATCTATGAAGTTTCCAAATGATGGCCAAACATGTAATAAGGTAGATGTTATATTGAGCTGTGTAGACAAGTTGCTTCTTGATTTTTCCTTAAAAGACCGATTAGAGTATTGCTTGGTAAACTTAAACTTTTGTAAGGAGGAACTTTCAATTTTAGAAGATGGTGATTTGTTTGGTAAAGCCATTGAAGGAAAAAATAACATAGATTTTACACTTGAAGATTTGTCGAGTAAAGAACCAAGTAATGAAAGGCAATTTGAGCAAGTTGAACTAAAGACTTTTGTGAGCCTTGAAACAATTATTCAATCACTTAAGGTATGCTTTCTTGAGTGAGCATTTATCTTTATAGATTATTATTTCAACATCTTTAACTGAATAAGAAGAAGATTATTGAAGTTGTTGAATGTTAAGATCATATATGCAATATCAGATAGTTTATAAGTGAGTTCGATATAAATGTTGTCAAAGAAAGGAGGGATAATAATCATTATAAATGAGAAGAATAAGCTTATTCTAACAAGGATGGTCATAAGATGGTGAGTGTGTATAAACTAATGGAAATTGAACAAAGTTATAAAGAAAAATCATTTTTTATTATTGTTCATCAACCAAACATTTGATTGTTTGACTGGGTAGAAATTTTATTGCTTTTTGATGGTTATTTAGGGTATAACCAAATCTTAATTGCTCTAGAGAATCAAGAAAATACCATATTTACCTGTTTTTACAGTACTGTTATATTTTGACGCATGCCATTTAGATTGTGCAATGCACTAATGACCTTTCAACGATGTATGATGGTTATCTTCTTGAATATAACAGAGGATAATATAGAGGTATTTATGGTGACTTTTTCTATTTTGGGGTCATCTTTTGATCAATACCTTTCTAATCTTGCTTTAGTACTACAAACGTGTGAAGAGAAAAACTTGGTATTTAATTAGAAAAAATTCCACTTCATGATGAAAGAAAGTATTGTTTTAGGCCATCGAGTGTTGAGTAAAGGAATTGAAGTCAATGAAGATTTCAACCATTCAACAACTTCTACCATCACTGGATGTGAAAGACATTTAAAGTTTTTTAGACCATGTCGAATTTTATCAAAGATTTATTAAAGACTTTTAAAAGGTGGCGAATCCCTTCTATAATTTACTAGAAAATAACATAGTTTTTAATTTTGATGAGGCGTGTATGAAAGCATTTAATGTTATTAAGAAGAAGTTAGTTTCAATACCAATAGTGGTTTTAACAGATTGGAGTATACAATTTGAGATAATGTGTGATATAAGTGATTTTGTTGTTAGTGCTATTCTTGGCCAACAAAGTGATAAGATTTTCAGATCTGTTTACTATATAAACTGGATGTTAAATGAGACTCACCTCAACTATACCACTATAGAGAAGCGTTAGTGGTAGTGTATGTAGTAGAGAAATTTCGTTTCTATATCTTAAGGACAAAGGGTGTTATATACACCGATCATACGGTAATTAACCATTTATTTGCAAAGAAAGATGATAAATCCCATGATTTGGTGGATCCTCTTACTAAATATCGTGATCTATCCTTTTACTTTAAGAGTTTGACATAGAAATCTATGACAAGAAAGAAAGTGAGAAAGTAGTTACCAATCACTTTTCACGACTTGAAGTGTATGAAGCAAAAGAGCAATAGAATCGACTTGAAGTGCATGAAGCAAAAGAGCAATAGATTCAAGAGTCATTTTTGAATGAGGGCTTGTTTAGTATCAATAAGCAACTACCATAGTTTGAGAACATTATTAATTTTCTTGCTCGTGTACTATTACCAATAGACCTGATGTACCACTAAAAGAAGAAGTTTTTGCACAATGCAAAGAGCTATCTTCGAGACGATCCATTATTACTCAAAAGGTGTGCTAATGGAATAATTAGAAGATGTGTATAGGAGAAAGATGCCAAAAACATACTTAATGGGTGTTATTCTTCACCGTACGAAGGACATTTTAAATCAGTAAGGATAACCACAAAAGTATTGCATTTGTTTTTTTTTTTGCCAATATTATATAAAGATTATTATAACTTTATGAAAAGGTTCAACCGATGGCAAAAAGTGAAAAATATTTGAAAAAGGAATAATATGCCATTGAATGGTGTGATGGAACTGAAACTATTATATGGAGTATTGATTTTATGAGTTCATTTCTTTCTTTTTTTGGTTAGCAATATATCCTCTTGGTAGTGGACTATGTCTCTAAATGGGTCAAAATTGTCGTCACTCTAACAAATGATGCTAGAATCATGTTGAAATTCTTGTATAGGAATATTTTCACTAGGTTTAGGACACTATGGGTGATAATCAGTGATAAAGGCTCTCATTTCTGTAACAAGTTGTTCAATGCATTGTTACATAAATATTGATTCAACCATATGATAGCCCTTAACTACCATTCCTAAACAAATAAGGAAGCAAAAGTCTCAAAATGGGAAATTAAGTAGATTCTTGAGAAGAAGTGAATACAAATTGAAAGGATTCGTCATTTAAGCTTGATGATACACTTTGGGCATACCGAACAACCTTCAAACCCCAATCGCAATGTCACCATTCCGATTAGTATTTGGGAATGCATATTACTTACCAACTAACTTAGAGTATTAAGCATTATGGGCCATTAAAATGTTAAACTCATATTCGAAGGCTTCTAGAGAACAAAGATTCGTACAACTCAATAAATTAAAAGAGATGAGGAATAAAGCTTTTAAGAATTCAAGAATATACAATAAGCGGACAAAGTATTGGCATGACAAGAACATCTTGCGAAGAACTTTAGGTTTGGGCCAACAAGTTCTTCTTCTAGGTTGCATGTGTTCAAAAAGGAAAAAAAATTGTAAGTTCCACATTTTTCTTAATCAAATACATTCCATTTATACTAAAATGCTCCTCTTAATCACCTTTTAATGGGAGCTATAATTTTTATACTAGGAGCTATAATTTGAATCACAAGATAATTATCTGACATGAATTTTATATAAATAAATAAATTAAATTGAGAAAATTAAGATAAATAATAAAGAAATCATGTTTATATTTAAGCCTATTTATTTATCAATTTGTTTGAGTTTCATTTTATTTGATAGTGTAATATTTTTTCAAATATATATATATATATATATAATAGTATCTCATACATTTAATTATATAACGCAATTTAATATACGAATACCAAGTAAATCATATCCTTTATAATTTTAATATGGTTAATAAATAAATTGTATATACGTTTTTAAAATATTTTATTATATCTATTTATAATATTAATATCATTCATGAACAGGAATTGCTACCCTACCTTTTATGCAATATGATGACTGATACCCTTGTCTTTTTACTCTTTTACTTAAAGGGCAAGGTGAGAAGAATATATTTTGAGAGAATTTTTTTTTTATTCTGTATATAAGAACATGATAATTTTTTTTCTTTCTATTTTTTTAGTAGAAATTACTCCTAGATTTGTGCATAGACCCCTAAAATTGCGGATGACAAAATAGTCTATGCCGGCCAGGCATTGTAGTCTGGTTTGGGCCTGACCCAAATCTTGAATAAAGCTAGGAGATAGTAACAATTTAAGACCTTATTTTAGATAAATTATAAAGTTGAATATGGTTTGGTAACTTATTTATAGTCATTCCTTCATCATTTGAAAACATCTTTAATTTAATTCTAATTTGTAACTATTATATAAATATATCTAAAAATTAATTAAGTACATTGAGTCATATAATTGTTATTATCTTATGAACTAAAATAATATCAGTAAATTATTATAAATAATAATTAAAAATGATTCATAAAATTTTGCCATACTGTCAATAAACACCCATAATAGAGATTACATTGTTAAACACAACTATCTTGATGCAAAAATAACATTTAATTAATATTACATTTAAGTTGGAGTTCTCTTGAGTTAGAGCTAGTTTAGGATTGCTATGGATTATAAAATAATTGATTATTTAATGCCAAAAAAATAATAAGATATAATAAGAATAGGTTAAATGTTTGATATATTTTATTTTTAAATGTAGAGTATGTATTTTTGATAATTTTATATTTAAAATACAGTGACAATGTAAATGATCAAAATATATTGAATTAAAATTATTGTTATACAAGTGTTTGTCCATCTATCAATATCTCTCTCTCTATATATATTGTATTGATAATATTTATAATTTATAATATAAGGAAAAGAAAAGTGATAAAAAGATAAGAAAAATTTTATTTAAATTTAAATATTTTATTTTCTTAAATAGGGTTGTAAATTAGTAAATAAGGTTTTAATTTATTTTGTTCAAAATTATTTTTAAGTCTTTTAACAATAATCTCAAATGGACCCTTCAAATGAAAACAAAAATATTTTAGTATTATTCTTGGAAATTTTAAATCTATACAAGATTGCTGAATTAGCAACATTAAGATTTATTTTTTAATTTTATGTTTGTAATAGTATATAATCTTCAACAATGAATATTTGTATCTTATTTTAAGTCAAAAAAATTTTGTTGTATGTATTTTTTGAATGATAATATTTTATAATTAATAATAATAATCTACTAGAGTAAGAGTGTAAGTAAATTGGATTATCCTCTAGGAGGATGGGAGATATAAATTATTTCATTATATTTTGGTTATATTTGTAAAATTCTTGAGCATTTTAACACTATCAAAATTAGGCTAGTAGTTGAAAAAAAAGAAGCTAATTGGGTTAATAATTTGATTAAAAAAAATTACGGCTAATAATTATTTCAAAAATAAAAAGGGGATGATAAATAAATTAAAAAAAACCTCAAAAATTGCATCTTTAAATAACTTCCAATTATTCTAAAAAAAAATTCTAATCCAACGGTTAAAATCAGGCACACGTACAGTTGTCCCCCTGAACCCTGCAGCATCAGAACACTCTGGCGTTGCTTCTCATACTGAATGCAAGTTTTCGTTTTTGTGCATAGACCAAGTGATGCGAGAGATCTAGCTGTTGGTTAGATTCGAGATGGTAAACCATCATAGAGGAAGCTCGTATTATGCGAGAACCTCTTCTTCGGCGGCAAAGATTTTATCGAGAAAGCCGTCTTTTTTAACTATCACTCTTTACATGATCACTCTCTTTGCCTTTTCAATCTTCTTTTTTCTTTGGAACACTAGAAACGTATTGGATGATGACGGGGAAAAGCCTCTGTTCGCGGAACATTCTCAATCTCAATCTGGGTCGCGGGATTCGGAGGTAAAGACTTGATTGCTGTGAGTGTTCGATGCTTGGTTGTTGCTTTTTATGCTGTTTTTACTTCTGGGTAGTTGTGGTTTTGTACTAAAAGGTTGATTCTGTGCTGGGTTTTGCTTCTTTTGGTTCTGTAAGTAGTCTTGATTTGCTTGGTTGTCGTTTTGGGATGTGGGTTACTGTCTTTGTTGGAGAAGCAACTTGGATTTCTGAAGAGCTGTAAATACAAAAATAGGGTATTAAGGTTCTTGAAGATGTCATTTTTTTAAAAGTTTTTTGAATGGAGTTAGGAAGAAGAAATGGTCTCCATTGTTTGATAAAGTTAGGAAAAAGCAATGGTGTCCATTGTTTGACAAAAGGGTATCGAGTGTTCAAGTATGTGATGTAGCTCAAAAAATGCTTGGAAAAATTGATTATTTACCATTTTTTTGTTAACTTTAGCCAGCATGAAATTCAACAAAATGTAAGAAAAAAACAAGTGATTGGTTTGCCCTTGGACTACTCTGAGAAATCATCCATGTCATAGAACCATTTTCTGTTATGACCCTAGATTTTTTGAATGTCAATATCGATTAGCTGTTTGTATGTTTGGGCAGTGCCGCCTTTGTGATTCATTAAAATTTCATTCATTGATGTGTCACTAAGTTGTCTAAACAAGTTTAACGTCCAAAACTCTATGCTTCACTACATCACACCATGTGCTCCTCAATTGTCGAAATACATGATCTGCCCACAAAACAACTAGTCAAACATTTAAAACGTTTGAATATTAGCTCATAACAAGGGTGACAGACTTGAACGTTCACACAACAATAAGGTGAAAATAGAACAAAACTAAGCAGAATTTAGTAGAAATTTTAAGTTATTGGGGTAAATAAAATAAAAAATACTATCAGTATTCTACACGTGCAGTAAAGATTATCATTATACAATCAGGTTGAGAAATAGTGACCCGTTTTCTTTTAAGGTTAATAGGTTTCTCTGCCTGTGATTTTGTAGATTTCAGATGAACAACTTTGGGATGCTTCCTTTAGCTATGGCCTGCACCCATGTGTCAAGCCTACCAGTAAATACAAAGGTAAAAGTTACGTGTATATGTTTATATGATCTCCTTTGCACTGCAGTATGGATTACTTCAGCTTTCCTCGAAAATCAGACTAGTGGTGTTTAATGACACATCTGTTGGAGCTCTCATTCCTCTTAATTTTATTTAATCGCACTCTGTAGTCTATACCCTTGTTATGAGTTTTAAGTTCTGTATTATGAAGCATGTGTAATAGTAATGCAATCACTTGTAGGTTGTACTGGAGCCTAATCTTGAATTTATTAAACTAAATATTTTATTCCAACTAATTAAATTTCTCTTTCCGAAAAAATTTAAACAAACAAATAAATGCATACTAGCATAGCTCCACCTATGCTCACCTCTTTTTCTCTCTCCATTTCTCTCTCCATATTGTATCTCCTCTAAGTTATGCTTTGCAATATCAGCTGCCAAAGGATCAGACCATTACATCACAGTGAGAAGCAATGGAGGACTGAATCAGATGCGAACTGGTGTAAGTTAATTTGACATACAGGTTTCCTTTAGTATTATAGGTTACCCAAATTGCATTCGTCTAATTTATTTAGAATTTCGTGTTTCGGCTATAATTTTTGTTGAACTAAAGAGAACAATGCCAACAATGTCAACATTGTTCTATCCAGGAAAACATAGCATCTTTTCTTTTTCTTTTTCTCTTTCCAGATAAACAGAAAAGATGAATCCATCAGTTGAAAAAGAAGAAACAGATACAACATTAGTCTAGGTGTACAAAGCTAGAAAACTTCTTGTATAGCACACTGTCTGGGGATATCTGCCTTCGCATGCCACACCTTGTTGAATTGAAAACCTTTATAGGCCTCCTGATCACATTGGATCCACCTTTAACGTGGTCTTCAGTGCCTCAGGCATTCTTTCCAGCCGAAGTCTCAAGTTTTCATGTTCTCACAAAACCTTTCCTCCTCCCACTCCTAAAATTGCTGAGGAGAGGTTCCTTTCGTTACCGTCTTTTTCTGGTCAAAGCTGATAATAAGAGTCGTTGTATATTCTGAAAGAATTTGAGTGGTGATTAATGTTATGGCCACTGAAAATTCCCTTTCCAGCCACCCTGCACATTCCAGATTCAGCACTGAATATCTTCTATTTCTATTTTGCTTAGTGATTCTAATTCTTCTCCCTGCACTTCTTGTCCACCTCCCAAAGAAAGAGAAGAGAATTTCTCAATCTTGAACAGTTTTACAGGATGAGTGAGCTTTATGACAGAAGAGAGTCTTTATAAAACCTAACTTTCATTTTGAAGTGTGTGTGTGTAAGTAAAGCTAGATATTCTGAGTTTCCATCCCAAATGATGTGCTATTTATCAAGTGGGTGTTCATTTATTACGCAATTTTATCACTTGATAAATTCCACATTGTTTGGATGTCTAGCATTACCCTCTTCTTTTCTCTCTCTTTCCATTTATAGACATATGTATGAATACATTCACATATATACATATAATAGACATCGCAAATTTTCATTCCAAATGATGTGATATTTATCAAGTGGGTGATCATTTATTACACAATTTTTACACTCACTTGATAAATGCCACATTATTTGGAATGAGAATTTGGGATGCCTAGCATTACTCTCTCTCTCCGTACATTACATACATTAGTTTGTTCACTTTTTGTGAATGTTGCATATCTATATATCTATATATCTGTATATCTATATCTATATAGATATAGAGGGATAGATGTATAATATACAGGATTAACAAAAAGTAAAGAAGCTGTCCACAAAACCAGAACCAACTGTCTTATGGATAAAATATAGATAATCGATCCTTTACTCCCCCATCAAATCTATATACTTCTAACAAGAAGATGCCTGAGACATTACAAATACAGGTCAACTTTTTGTTTTTCTGTTCACTCTGTCCATTTTTCCATTTTTCTCTTAACCCAAGTTGGATAACCAATCTCTTCTCATAGATATCGGACATGGTAGCTGTGGCACACATAATGAATGCTACGTTAGTTATTCCTCAGCTGGATAAACGCTCATTCTGGCAGGATTCAAGGTATCTTGAAGATCTCCATTTTTATGTGAAAAGTGCTTTGAATAATTCATTTTTTTAAAGGTAGGAATTCTCATATTAGGAATCCTATGCACAGTACATTTTCAGATATATTTGATGAGGACCATTTCATCAAAACATTACAAGGAGACTTAAGGATTGTCAGGGAGCTTCCCAAGGAATTGGAGTCTGTTCCTCGGGCCAGGAAACACTTCTCTTCCTGGTCTGGTGTAGGTTACTATGAAGAGATGACGCAATTATGGAAGGAATATCAGGTATGTGGCATATTTTGTGGTTGGATATGCGGTTGAAACAACTGCCTCATGGTTCTAGATGAAGCCTTATTTTGTTTGCGGGGTTTTTGCAACTTAGTTTGTCTGCTTTTACTAGTCCTAATAATAGTTAAATAATAACAGTAACAATACTAGTAGCTATTTGAGTTTGACCATCATTTCCTCACTCTTATTTGATCAGTAAGATCTTTGAACTCCAGCATGCTTACAATTCAATATACACAGGTAATTCACGTTGCAAAATCAGATTCAAGACTTGCAAACAACAATCTGCCTCTTGATGTACAACGCTTGAGATGTCGTGCTCTATATCATGCTCTCCGCTTCTCTCTGCCAATTGAAATCCTGGGAGAGGTTTGGTGTTAATATTGTCCTTCTTATCCAGATTTACTGCTTTTTTGTCACTAGCAATTTGAGATTATTGTTAACTTGTTATTGGTAGTATTGCTTTTGCCACGGTCATTATTCAAAGTTGCGATGTGTTAGGGATTGTTTGATTTACATTGTGGAGACAATTTTTTATTCGTGAAAATAAGAAAGACAAAAACATTCTAATAAAAGGCCTTTATTTAAGAGTCTGCTAAATAGTTTTTGGTCATTTAAAATAAACAATAAAAGTTCGATTTTTAAGCTGTTTTCTGGGACATTGTATTTATCCTAATTTATAAAAAATTGTTCTCAGATCACAAACTAAATGACCCATTAAATTGAAATTAAGATTGGTGAAGTTTGTAAGAAAATATGATTTTTTAATGGCACAAAGGGTGGTCAGACTACAGAATATCAGGGTTTCCCCCTGCCCTGCCCATTGTATTATACTAGCATGCAGTGTACATAATCCAAGGTCTTCTGTTTTATTATAGCTGCATTTAAGAGGTCTCCTATGGGGCTTCCTGTTAAATTAGGTTCTGAGCATGCATGACACTGACATCACAGAGGCTGGTGGAGCGGCTAAGGTCACGTGGTGGAAGATACCTAGCTCTTCATCTCAGATATGAGAAAGACATGCTGTCTTTTACTGGTTGTACTTATGGTCTGACTGATGCAGAATCTGAAGAGCTTAGAATCATGAGGTGAGGATATGTTGATTCCTGCATTTGCATGCGTGTTGTATGGTTCTGAGTGACAAAACATGCCTTTTGTTGTGCCAATCATTAATCCTTTATGAAACGCCAATAGAATGCCAGAAACTTGACATTCATTTTGGATATTCTCGTAGCATTGAAAAAGTAGAAAGCTTTAGAAGACAATTATTAGAAACTTTCCTTGAAGAAATATCTAACTGGTTATTTTGTTTCTAGGGAGAACACAAATCATTGGAAAGTTAAAAAGATAAACTCAACGGAACAGAGAATTGAAGGCTTTTGTCCACTAACTCCCAAGGAGGTGGGGATATTTCTTCAAGCTCTTGGTTATCCTCCATCAACATTAATTTATATAGCGGCAGGAGAAATCTATGGTGGCAATACTCACATTTCAGAACTCATGTCTCGCTTCCCAAATTTAGTTTTGAAGGTATGTCATATCATTTTGTTGCTATTTTCATGAGCAAAACAGTCTGATGGCAAGGGTGCAGTGACTATCGACCAACGTATTTTACAGGAAACTTTGGCAACCGAGGAAGAGCTGAAAGCATTTGCTAATCATGCATCTCAAACTGCAGCACTTGATTACATAATATCTGTTGAGAGTGATGTGTTCATCCCATCACATGCTGGCAATATGGCAAGAGCAGTTGAGGGGCATCGCAGATTCTTGGGTCACCGCAAGACAATCACCCCGGACAGGTATTAAATCAGTGAAGTATGCATTTTCTTTTTTCTGTTTTTATTTCAATTTTGTTGAAAGAGTCAGTTGAGAACTGATAATTAGACCAGCTAAAGATGAACTTAGTTTCATTAGTTCACTCAATGCCCAGAATTCATGTTTTATGAGCAGGAAAAGTTAAAGAGAGCTAGATTGATGGTTTTCCATTTTTCTTTGGAATATGTAGATGTGCATTTCACTTTTATGAGTTATTTCCTTTAACATTCTCCTATTCCTTGAGTAATATTTTTTTCCTTTTTCCCTTTGTTTCAGGAGCGGACTTGTCCAACTTTTTGATAAGCTGGAAAGTGGGCAGCTTAGTGAAGGACCCTCATTTTCATATCTTGTGCAGCAGATGTACAAGAACCGGTATCTTTGCTGTCACTTTCTTTAATTTATCTAATAAAAAGAAATAATCATTGCTGTGCAATCTGTGAGCCATTCTGTGGAATCAAAATAAGCTTTTCATTTTTGTTCTCACATGTAGTACAATTATATCCGTGACTCTTAACATAACTTATTTTGTTATATTCGATATTGCAGACAAGGGGCACCGAGGAATAGGAAAGGTCCGTTGCCAGGAATCAAAGGTCGAGCACGTTTCAGGACTGAAGAATCATTTTATGAAAATCCATACCCTGAATGTATATGTAGTTCAAAGAAAGTATCAAATGACAGGATTCAATCCTAAAATTTGTGGCATCATAAATTGCAATCTAGCAGTTTGAATGCAGAGTTTTCAGTTTCAGGTCCGGAAATTCCAAGCAAACAGATATAAGCTGCAGCTATGCCTGTACTAGTATTAGGTTAGATTACAGACAACCTGTATTTTGATGGCTGTCGTGTTATTTTTGCCATTCTTTTTCTGAAGAAAATCTTTATAATCAGTGTAATTTGGAGGAGGAAATTGCAGAATTAGGACTGTTTATAATCAGTGTAATTCATTGGAAATATTATTAATGAGTTTGAATTCGATTTTGAAGGTTGTTTATAAAATGAGTTGAGTTTGAACCAAGTGAAGTGCAAATCCTTTTTAGAGTTCCAAAGATGTCTCATGCAAAAAAGAAGAGGA